>OY821520.1:90924491-91231991 GCA_963682025.1 Cordilura impudica
GTCAGTTTTTCATATTTTCTACAATTTCCAACTAAAAAAAATTTTTTTAATCTAAAATATATAAACTATAATTTCAAAGATGTAACTCATTTGCTAAATGCTGAAGCCTAGAAAAACATAGCGATAGTAATAAGTTGCTCGGCTTGACATGAAAATGCTCGTTGAAAACAGTATTTTTTTCTTTTTTCGATTCTATACGCGTAAACTTTTAAAATTAGTATCTCATTAAAAAGTTCTTTCAATCTAAACTAATTTCCTAGCGATTTATTTGTACTACATAAACTTTAAATATATTCAAAACAAATAAACAAACCTCCTACGGTTTAAATCTTAACTGATAAGGTCATTGTAAACCAATTTGTACAACACCACGCTCTAAAGCAATCAAAATAACCGCATTGCGCCAACGACCAAAGAAAAATCATACAACCAAATTTCTATGCACAAATGAGCACTAAATAAAATATTTAACGCAATTGCATGAAAAGAAACACTAGACACAGACAAAACTCAAATCAAATAATCAACAACTAACAGCACTCATACAATAAATACTAACACACACACACACACACACAGAGATAGTTGTTCGTAAAAGTTTTCATGAACCCACGAACATGTACATACTTGCACACAAGATCTCCCGCTTATTTAAATAACTGCAAGGCATTTCATGTTAAGTCACTTATGGCCAAAGTGTTTCTATAGATTCTTGTTTATATCAAACGTACAAACCAGTTGTCGAAAGTGTTGATAAATTTGAAATAACTTTCACAAAATTCTATCTTTTTCTACTATATTGTATATATGTATACATATATACATTAATATATCAGTGATAAACTCGTGAATGAGCCCTTTCACTACCCCAAATTAGCTACTGAGTATAAATAATATATACTGATCCATAACTGATCCAGAACCATTGGGAATGCTTCCATGTATATCGATTTGGTGACTAATATATAAAAGTATGGCTACACAAATAAACACCAAACTCAAAAATTTTTAGTGCACTTCCCTATAAAAAAAGTACTGCACAAAACAGGTATAAGCATGGAAATATTCGATAAGATATGAATTGGTTTTCAAAAAAAAAAAAATAAATATTTAACAATAAGTAACTTTTAAAACATTAGGGTCATAAAATGTTGAATGCTAATAGATAGTATGGCACACATATCCACTGCAACATACTATATATATATAATATCGAATAACTAACTGGCAATAATTTGCTATTCAAAATGAAATTTTTAATTTCAGTATTAATTTTTCAATACGACAATGAGTATTCGAAAGGCTATAAAATTAAAAATTTTTATTTACTTTTCAAATTCAATTTCCTGACCTTCAAAGTAATTCCCGTCTGATAACGTTTTCTCCAATTCTCGGAACAGTTGTTAAATTCTATTAGCGGAGAGGCTTTCAAGGTGCACAGCGATTCGGTTTCTATTATCTAGATGGACGCAAAACAGTGGTCCCGGAGTGCTCTTCTGTATTTATTCAATGGCCAGCAGTCATATGGTGCTAAATTAGATGAACGCAGCGACTGTGGAACGATATTAGTAGAAGTTTTCACGAAATAACCTCGAAAAACTATTTCAATGTGAGATAGTGGCATAAAATCCGAGAGTTTGTGGCTCATAAATATGACCTCCTTTTACGAAAAGCATCACATAAATTAGGCATGGTACTGTAGTGATATTCCTTGTTGGCAGTAAGGCACGGAGGGAATTTATCAACCACCGCACTATGATAATTGTAAGAATCTGTAGACATGTCCTCGACCGACCGACTTGGCGTGATTTTTTGGATCTGCTTTAACCTTTGCTCGATTTTCGCTTAATTCAGATGTTTCGGAATCGTAGCCATGTATCCAACTATCTGTCCACGTAATGATGCATTTAGATTCATTCTTGTAGTCAGAAATCACTGTATCAGAGTCATTAATACGATGCTTTTTTTTTAAAGAAATACTGTTTTGCCAACCAAATGAAACCAATGAAAACCGATAAATTTTAAAAAGGTGATACCTGATCCCTTAGAAATGCTAACAAAATCAACTAGATCTCCAATTGTTAACTGACAATTTTTCCTTGGCGTGTTGTTTATCTATCTCTTCAACGATTTCTCTGCTTTGTGGAACTGTGTTTACCGCTTTGTTTCTTCTACATAACCTAGTCACAAAAAGGCTTTTTGAAACAACAATCGTCCTGCAGCGTGATTCAATTCCACAAAAAATTTAATGGAACTTCTTTGTGTTTAAATAATCAGGGATTATTGAAGTTGCGAAATATTCTTTGAGTTGTTTACAAAAAAGAGCGTCACTATTGAACCAATGAAGACGTTGATATGAAGTTTGGCACAGACGAAAAGTACTTTTAACCTGAAGGATATTTAAACACAAGTCAACTTTAATTTGGGCACAATAATATGTATGATTTGCGACTATTTCCATTTTGTTGGATTTAAGTTGTTTTTGATTAGAGTGGCTTTTTATATTTTAATAAAATAAAAATAAATGAAATAATCTAAATAGCAGTTAATGATCTCAGTCTTCAGGTTTGGATCTGTAACACTTTCCTGGGTCTGCTAATGTTTTCATAATTGGTTTCATATAAAGCATGTAAACAAAAATTTTTTTACAGTTTTTATTTGTGCATAAGATAAACTAAAAATAAAAATAACTCCAGTTAACGACGCAAATTAATGGAATTACTGCATAGGGACGCATTTTACTCATTAACCCTGGATTGGTAAACATCGCCTGTGAAACAATTTCAATTTTTGCGATATTTCCCAATCGCTCACTCGTATCAAAGCTTGCGCTCCTGCCAACTCAATTGGGTATTGTACGAGCTTGTGCACAGAAGCATTTTGTTCTACTCCATTGCGTTGCTGATATATAACTACCAATAAAGATAATTTTTGTACAAATTCGTTAGTGAATTTTTTTTTGTTTTTCTTGAAGACGATTTGGGAGTAGATTTAGATTCAGATGATAGTCAGGATGATGATATGGATGAACCTAGTATAAAACAAGTAAGAAAATTATAGTCGGTCTAGACCGACAATATGATACCCTCTACAATGCGTCTAGAGACCCTATCTCATAGGCGCAACTAACTGGATATAGAAAATAAGCATAAACCAAATTTGAGTGGGATTTTTATTAATTTTTTCGGCTGCAGATATGAAAAAGTTTATATCGGATGCTATATCTATATGGGGACTAGGCCCAAAAATGGACCGATCTTGACCATGTTTGGTAAAGTCTCTTGTATTTTGCAAAAACATATACATGCAAAATTTGAGAAGAATCAGTGCAATATTTTTGTTTTTTGATAGATTTAAGTGAATATCGGGAAGCAGCTCTATGTGGGTCCTATGACTAAGAGTTGTCCCATAGGGATCGCTTTCGGACTACTCATTAATGGAAGTAATAAACGCATACAAACCCAATTTGACTAAGATCTATACGACAATTTGGATCTTATGTCAATTTATGTCGATTTTATAGGGGTCATTTGTATGGGGGCTAGGTCTGAACATGGACCGATTCTCACCAATTTCAACAGCGTTCATCATATGGTCGATGAAGGCTTATATACCAATTTTCATCAAAATATATTCATACTTGCGACTTGCAGTTTGATTAAAATGTTTACATGGACACACAGACGGACGGACGGACGGACATCGTTAAATCGATCGTTAAAAGATGGGTCTAAGTCAAATATTTTTGGCAGTTACAAACAGCAGCACAAAGTCATTATAGCCAAATCACATAGTGGTATAGGGTATAAAAAGGGCAAGAGATCAAAATGCGATTTCGGGTCTCCGAAATTGAAGCGTATGAGAATACATTTCTGCGCAAAACGCAAGAAAACTTATTAGTTAGAGCACGGATCACCTAACTGTTGGCAATGTTACGTAAAAAAGTATGGAAAAACCAAAAATTTCATTCTGCTTTACACAAAAACTGTCGTGGTCAGACCAAATATGGTATGCTAAGGACGCTATGGATAAACCAATATTTTGCACCACTAAAGATCAGGATGCTTTTAACCAAAACGTATTCGATACCTACGCTTTTATATGGTTGTGAATTATTAACTGGTTGTGATTCATCCGATAAACGCAAATTGACAACTACAGACAATAATATTACAAGATATGTTTTTACATCTCACTTTTAGAAAAAACTTTTATTTTTGCATAAAATTATTTATACAAGACATCCAAATTATTAGTTCAAAAAATTGCTCTTTGCACGATCCAATAGAGGTAAAACAATAATTCAAATTCGTCACCAACATCTGCTCTCAGAGCGCCAATTTTTATACCCTATACCACTATGTGGTTTGGGTATAATGACTTTGTGCTGCTGTTTGTAACAACCAAAAATATTTGACCTAGACCCATCTTTAATTATACCGATCGAATCAGAATAATTTTTTGAGTTGATTTAACAATGTCCGTCCGTCTGTCCGTCCGTCTGTGTGTCCATGTAAAGCTTGTAATCAAACTGCAGGTCGCAAATATGAATATATTTTGATGAAATTTGGTGTATAAGCTTTTATCGGCCATGGGATGCACGCCATTGAAATTGGTGAGAATCGGTCCATGTTCAGACCTAGCCCCCATACAAATTACCCCTATGAAATCGACATAAATTGCCATAAGATCCAAATTGTCATATAGATCTTACTCAAATTGGGTTTATATGCGTTCATTACATTCATTAATGAGTAGTCCAAAAATGATCCCTTTAGCCCCATATAGGGCTGCTTCCCGATCTTCACTTAAATCTATTAAAAAGCAAAAATATTGCACTGATTCTTCTCAGATTTGGTTTGTATATATTTTTGCAAAATACAAGAGACTTTTTCAAACATGATCAGGATCGGTCCATTTTTGGACCTAGTCCCCATATAGATATAGCATCCGATATGAACTTTTTCATATCTGCAGCCAAAAAAATTAATAAAAATCCCACTCAAATTTGGTTTTTGCTTATTTTCTATGTCCAGTTAGTTGGGCCTAAGAGATAGGGTTTCTAAACGCATGGTATAGGGTATCGTATAGTCGGTCTAGACCGACTGTAATTTTCTTACTTGTTTATTTATGCAATCCGTCTCTGTTACTATTTACCCCGTTACATACAGAATATTAGCAACGCAATACAATTTAAATAATCAATTTTTAATTATTTTGAAGTATTCTAATTTTTAAATATTCTTCATATTATTATTCTTTATTATTCAATTATAAAATTTTTTTTTTTTCATTATATATAGATATTTTTTTTAAATCCTTTTATATATTTTTGTTATGATTTTTAATTATACATGCATATTTATATTTTTATATTATAATATGATGTTATAAAAATTGTATATGCCACTATAGTCTAGACCGACTATAATTTTCTTACTTGTTTTCTTTTTATTTAACTTGGATGTTTACGCCATAATTCAAACTGATAACGAATTCCATAATCTAAAAATTTATAACACTTTTTTTTGTTTAAGTTGATTTCTTCGCGAATTGAATTTGTAAAAAAAAATCGTTTAAATTTTTTCATATATTTTCAAGCATTTTAATCCCACAATATTTGTAAGTTTTTATGTCTTTCTTCAGAGGATAAGATAACACTTTAAGCCAACGAACTGATCTTAACTTACACAATTCAAAATTCCAGGATCGTCCATCATTTTTTAGTTTAAAAACCAGAAAAAATATATTCTCGCGGTCAAAAACTTGTAGCATAATAATCTGTTCTTTTGCAATCATATCAAACTTTATAAATAACTGAAACCCGAAAAGTTGAATGAAGAAAAAAGCTATTAAAAAACTTTGCATTACTTTGGTATTCTTTCGAAATTTGACAGATCGCATAAATTAAAATTTTCTCAAAGCGAAAATAAAATTAATTTCTCTGATTTGTTTTCCACTGCTTTGAAATTCCCCTGCTACCACTTCTTTACCCATATTATATTAGCATTTGAATTGGGAAAATTACAACAAAATATATTAAAATAAATATTTATTAATACAACATTTTATTTATGAAAAAAAAAATCCAACTTTAACTCAAAATGAAAGCAGTATATAAATAAGAGGAAACAAATATCACATTCATATTTTATTAAAATCACTTTCGTTGCTTTGAGATTTCAAAACATACAAAACACAAAATAACGTAACACAAGTAGGTTTCCTTTTTTTGTAAATCCAATGTTTAGGAATAACAAATTTGCCTTTATTTGTGATTTAGTTAGAAGTGAAAAAAAAAAAAACAAAAAGGATGCCATGCAGTACTTCAGTCCCTCGCTTAACGAAACCAATAAAAAAAAAATGATTAAATTTGTATATATTAGCAGCATACCCCTCACACCATTGTCCAGAAGGCATATATCAGTTTGTCATTCCGTTTGTAACACATCGAAATAATTGACCGTTTGTCTATTGAATCACGCTCACTTACAAAACAAATCACTAACCTTGTAATATTGTTTGCCATTATTTGGAGCAAGTTGGTATTGAATTTGGAGCCTCTAAAACAGACATGTGAGGACAGACATATGAAAATGCAGAGATACTAGAAAAAAATTTAATTTAAAATACTTAAAATTGAGAAATATTTTTTTTCGCAGCACAACATGTGCATTAGAGTGGTCTTACTATATGGACATTTTTATACCCTATACCACTATGTGGATTGGGTATAATGACTTTGTGCTGCTGTTTGTAACTACCAAAAATATTTGACCTAGACCCATCTTTTATTATACCGATCGGCTCAGAATCACTTTCTGAATCGTTTTAGCGAAGTCCGTCCGTCCGTCTGTGTGTCCATGTAAACCTTGTAATCAAACTGCAGGTCGCAAATATGAATATATTTTGATTAAATTTGGCATATAAGCTTTTGTCGACGATAGGATGAACGCCGTTGAAATTGGTGAAAATCGGTCCATGTTCAGACCTAGTCTACAAACAAATGACATAAATTGCCATAAGATCTAAATTATCATATAGATCTCAGTCAAATTGGGATTGTATATGTTTATTGTATCCATTAATCAGTAGTCCAAAAATAATACCTATAGGACAATTCTTAGTCATAGGCCCCATATAGTGCTGCTTCCCAATCTTTACTTAAATCTATCAAAAAGCTAAAATATTGCACAGATTTTTCTCAAATTTGGTTTGTATATATTTTTTCAAATTATAAGTGACTACCAAATATTGTCAGGATCGGCCCATTTTTCGACCTAGTCCCTATATAAATATAGCACCCGATATGAACTTTTTCATATCTGCAGCCAAATTAAAAACAATGCCACTCAAATTTTGTTTATGCTTATTTTCTATATCCAATTAGTTGGACCGAAGAGATAGGGTCCCTAAATCATGGTATAGGTTTCTTGCTTGTTAAAATTGAGATTTCGGGTATTGTCGGGGTCCGGTTTATTTCCATTCCAAATAAAACTCATGAATATGAAGTTTGGGGACAATCGGATAAAGAAAAGTTTAATCGGAAAAAGATTGAAAATTTCAAGTGTGTTTATATGGGGAAAATATTACTTTTTTAGATTTTACAAAAATTTCGATCCATAGTATAATTTTTTTTATTAAGTTGTTATACGAACCGGTATCAGTGCTACACTGTATCTGTAAAAAGCTATATAACTTCAAAATCAAAAAAAGAACTCGCCAAGAAATACCAAATGCACCAGACCACTTTTGTGCCAAAAAAAAAAAAACTAGGACATCAAATTTAATGGCATTTTTTTCAGCTTTGACAAATTGATTAAAGCCAACATTTATTTTTTGGTCTCAATATATATAAGTACTCAGATATGAAGTTTTGTTTTATCAGCACGTTGATTACCTATTGCACATTAAGACCGAAAATGGGAAATTTTTTTATAAAATTTTGAAAACTCATTTTTCAAGTTTTAAAAAAATTTCTTTAAGGGGGGGGTAGGGTTTTAAAAGTTTAAAAAAGTCGTATTTTCATAATTCTTTTTTGAAGATATGAATAATGTTGGATCATTTATTTCATATACACGCTATGCTATGCTACAACACATGAAGTATATTTGGGAAAAATTTCAATTAAAAATTTGAATAAATAAGTCCATGACAGCGAATATCCGGAGGCGTTGTTTGTTTGCGGTGAACATCATAACTCGTTACAGGATCATGTGAAATCAAAAAATCGAGCTGGTGACAAAGAGTTCTTAATTTTTTTATTTATTTATTTTTTTTTTTTTTGGCAGCATTTTGAAGTGAAAAACAGGATTTTTGCTACAAAATATCGGGAATTTGTTGCTAAAAAGTGAGGAAGAGAATGGCAAATACAAAAAAAAAAAAAAACTCTTCATGGTTACCTGTGTAATTTATGTGTAGATATAGTGTGTAAAATTTCAAAAGAATCGGTCAAGTCGATTTTTAGTTATGATGTTCACGGGCTTCGAACATTTATTTGCGAGAAAATCCATTTTAAGTTTTTTAAAAACTGATTTATATAAAGGGTTTTTCAATAAGAGCGCTACAAAAGTTTTTTTAAATAAAACAAAAACGGTTCTTGATATCAATGAAATTCGTTATTCCTGTGAAAGCACGTTCGATGCCATTATGTATGCAAATCGATCTCTTTTGCAAGGCCACCACGGGTACGCTTGCAGAAGTCCAGACACTGAACCCAATTTTCGACGGTTTTCAAGCATAAATCGGCCGATACTGCTGCAATTTACCGTTCGATATTCGTACGAAGTTCATCAATCGTCGCTGGCTTGTTGGAATAGATCACAGACTTGACGTAGCCCCACAGCAAATAGTCCAACGGCGTCAAATCGCACGATCGAGGCGGCCAATCGACTAGACCATTTTGTGAGATAACACGTTCTCCAAACTTGGTTTCCAATAAATTGATTGTGACGTTCGCTTTGTGGCTTGTGGCGCCGTCCTGTTGGAACCACATATCCTCCAAGTCCATATCATCGAATTGGGGCCAAAAATATTCAGTTATCATTGAACGGTAGCGATTCCCATTGACAGTAACGTGCCGATCTTGATCATCACGGAAGAAGTACGGCCCAATGACGCCGCCGGCCCATAAACCGCACCAAACCGTAATTTTTTCGGGATGCAATGATGACTCATGGAGTACGTGTGGATTGCTGTCTGACCAATAACGCATATTTTGTTTATTGACGAAGCCATTCAGCCAGAAATGAGCCTCATCGCTGAAGATGATTTTTCGATGAAAATCTGAATCATTTTCAAGTTGTTGCTCAGCCCAATTCACGAACATACGATGCTTCTGGTGGTCAAGCGGCTTCAGTTCTTGCGTCAGTTTGATCTTGTAAGGATGTAGGCTAAGATTTTTTCGCACAATTCGCCACAACGACGTCACAGAGATGCCCAACGCTAGAGAATGACGTTTGAGAGACACATTTGGGCTTTCTTCAACTGAAGCCTCAGCGGCAGCAATATTCTCGAAACTACGGGCCCACTGTGGTCAATATTTTGAGATAGCGCCCAAAACTCCTTTTGGTTTTTGTTCTCCGATTTTAAAGTTATTAGACTCATATGAAAGTAGACAGTAGTAAACCTCGGGAGCCAAAAAATTATAACTCTATTTCAACTATTTCACTGAGAACAGGGTGGTCCAAAATGGGCTTTTTCAGAATTTAGTAAATTTATGATATTTTTAGTTAATTTTTAAAGTTTAAATGATCATAACTTTTTTGTTTTTCAAGATTTTTGGACAAAATAACTTAACTTATTTCCTATTACTGGTAAAAAAAATTGAAGCTCTATTGTTTTCAGAACAATTCAAATTTTTTTTTTAAAAAGGTAAAATTTCTCGGAAATTTCCTACTTCATAGAGCACAACTCCTGTGAGTCAAGCTGAGTCAAAACACATATTTACTATTTTGTAGTCCTAACTCTCCCCTACATTCCTATATATACATGTCCATGCATCGGGACTGCACTTTTTGAGCTACAACAATTTTTCTGACCCAAGGTAAGATATTCGGTACAAATGCACGTCATATTTTTTGAGAAGTTATTTGTATGTGAAAGTGTCTATTATGCATATATTTTGATGAAATTTTGTACAAGAGTTCTTATTGACCCAAAAAATAATTCTGTTGAAATTAGGAGAAGTTGGCCCATATTTGGACCTAGTCCACTTAGAAGGGTGTATCAAAATTTTGACAAAAATGACAATAGAACTCTCAAATTACGTGGTATCTAGCAATTCATTTGGAAAAGGTAAAAAAGATTTTATTGTCATCTAATATTACACAACTTAAATACGTGAAAATTGCAAATAAATTTAAAACCAATGGAAATAACTGGTAAAACCAAGTACCTTTTATATTATTGCCAGTACCTGTTAACTCTCAAATTATGTGGTATCTAGCAATTCATTTGGAAAAGGTAAAAAAGATTTTATTGCCATCTAATATTACACAACTTAACTACGTGAAAATTGCAAATAAAATTAAAACCAATGGAAATAACTGGTAAAACCAACTACCTGTTATATTATATCATATTACAAGTTATAGCATGTAGCAAAAAGATAGATGCAAAAAAATTTGGTCAGTATGCTAATGAGACAGCAACCCTTTGTAACCAAAAATATTCTTGGAGACATATGCCAACCACAGTTCACAAAATTTTGTTCCATGGGGAACAAATAATTCAGCACAATATGCTTCCAATTGGAGATCTCTCAGAAGAAGCCCAAGAAAAAAGGAACAAAGACTACAGATTCTTTCGCGAGCACAATACAAGAAAAATTTCCAGATATTGTACTAATGAAGATCTTATTAATATTTTGTTGTGCACATCAGACCCATATATGTCCAGTATTCGACAAAAATGGAAATCAACCTCATTAGAGTTAGATGAAGAAGCTAAACAACTACTGCAAAATGAAAATCAAAGCTATTTGGAAGAAATTTTTACTAATATTGTTTAATTAATACTAGTTTAAAGATTATAATTTGTTTCTAATTTTAGTATAAATTTTTATTAATACATTTAAATAAAATATATGTGCACTTTAAATCAATAGTAAAAGTTTACTTAAAATTTTATCGATGTTGTGTTCTGTATATAATATATCCAAATGGTATTGATATTGTTGGGAATTTCAGTGTTATTTTTCAGTTTAATCCTCACAAGAATTAGCTTTCTTCCAAAAAAACCAACATTTGGCCCCTGTGAATATTGAGACTAAATAAATGTCAGGGGCCAAATGTTGGCATTTTCTGAGCAAAATTAAGTTAAGGAATAATAAATAAGTATTGGTTGTAAAATACGATTGAAGAAAATAAGAAATTATAAAAAAAATACCTATTTAAAATGTCAAAATATTCA
Source organism: Cordilura impudica (assembly GCA_963682025.1). NCBI lineage: Eukaryota > Metazoa > Arthropoda > Insecta > Diptera > Scathophagidae > Cordilura > Cordilura impudica. The sequence goes on from OY821520.1 coordinate 90,935,904, forward strand.
ACTTTTACATGGAAACTCAAGAAAAAATTAAAATGCATTTTTAACTCCAAATTACTTACGTTCCTATCAGTCGATTTGAACACGCAAATTGAAGCTTAAAGTCCCTCCTATTGAACGAAACAAATTGCGTAAAAAAATATCAATCCAGTCAAAAGTTATAGAGTTTTGACCGCTATCTCGCGAAATTGACCACTGTGGGGCCCTTCTTTGTCTCACTGGCACGGGAACATTTTGTACTATTCCTATGGATTCCGATTTTTCCACTAGATGCTTAATTGTTGATCTGCTAGGACGATTATGACGACCATAAATTGGACGTAACGCTCTTAACGTTGAGGCCACTGACTCCGAATTTCGGTAGTAAATTTTAATAATTTCGACTCGTTGTTTTCTCGTATATCTTCCCATCATGAAATGGCTAACCCCATTAACCCCATTAACCCTTTAGGACTTGGGGTCGTAGAAAATTGGTGCATGTTCAGACCCAGTCCCCGTACAAATGACTCCTATGAAATCGACATAAATTACCATAAGATCCAAATTATCATATAGATCTCAGTCAAATTGGGTTTGTATGTGTTTATTATTCTTAGTTGTAGGCCCCATATAGAGCCGCTTCCCCATCTTCACTTAAATTTATAAAAAAAAACAAAAATATTGCACAGATTTTTCTCAAAAATGGTTCGTATATATTTTTTCTAAATATAAGTGACTACCAAATATGTTCAGGATCGTTCCATTTTTCGACCTAGTCCCCATATAAATAAAGCACCCGATATGAACTTTTTTATATCTGCAGCCAAAAAAATTAATAACAGAGCCACTCAAATTTGATTTACACTTACTTTCTGTATCTAATTAGTTGGATTTATCAGATAAGGTCTCTAAGTGTAATGTATCGTATAGGTGGTCTAGGCCGACTATATTTTTCCTAGTTGTTGTTTTTTGTAGTTATCACCGAATATTTATCGATAGCAATATGCGAATAGCCAAGAGAATAACAAAAATGTTATTGCATGTATGCATTCAATCAAAAAATTATGAAAATACCTAAAAATTTTATTAAAAATCTTTTTAATTTTAAACATAATTAAAAAAAGTCGAACCATTTTAATGTGGCCTTTTTTGTCTCCTACACCACTTTCATTTCTGATAGAAATGTCGCACTATATTTGCTCTTTTTTCGAAAAGTGTATATTTTTATATATTATAAATTAAGAGCAATCTTACCTTATACACCAATCGAAAGGTCTCAAAGAGCTGTATTCATAAAATGCAAAAAAAAAAATATTATTGTCTTCTTTGAAGTCATAGAGTGAAAATATTCAAAAATGGGGAACAATGGGGAAATATTTTCACACTATGGCCTAAAAAAAATTAATGGCTGCAATTTTTTGCAATTTACGAGGGCTTGCATTTGAGACCTTTCGGTTGATGTATAGTGTAAGGTAGCTTTTAATTCAGAATATGTAAAAAATTACACTTTTCCAAAAAAGCACAAATAAAGTGCGACATTTTTTGTCAGAAAAGAAAACGGCATTAGCAACCTTGGCAACCTTTCATATAATATTTTGCTTAGAGCACGGGCGGAGGCTATCTAAAATTTTTATGATATTGAATTTATTTAATTTTTTTAGCAAAACAAAGAAATGATATCGTTAAGCGAGGACTCTTTGTATTTGTTCGTATTTACTTGCTGTTTGTACTTGCTTAACAAGTACTCATGTGTTCACCAGACCCTTTTAACCAGAAAATGAAAATTATTGTACAACTATTTCTGTTACTTACACTTCACAGTTTTTTTTATATAATAAAGCAGGAGAAAGCAAACGGAAACATATTCCAATTTCAACATTTTTATCGAGTTATCAATGAAGTTTTTTTTTTATGAAATTTTCATATTATGCCTGCCTTCTTGGGACATGAAGGATCAACAAATGCATATAAATGTCTTTAACTAAAATGTCAATTCCCTTTAGCAAGTACCAGCAAAACTAAACTAACCTTATATATGTATGTATGTATATTTGTTGTCAAGTACACATACATTCCTGTTTCATTGAGACATTTCATTTTGATTGTAATTTTTTGTTTTCCTTGGTCAATATGTTGATATTTGACTGCATAATCGAGTAGAGTGACAAGGGAACCTTTATGTTAGTATTAAGATTTACTTGTCTAATTAAATTTTTACGGAATATTTCGTTACATTATATTTAAAGAAGATATTCCGTAGGTATACAATGCATACTCTAGGGCGGTTACAAGGTATATGGGAAAAGTAGTTGTGATCTTAGCTTTCGGGGTACTATCCTACAATGTGCCGGTTGACTAGAAAATGCATTTGAAAAAGTTTCAGCTCAATCAGACAATACTAACACATACCTTGTTGAGTTTAAAGTTCTGAAAACAGAAGTTTTTCACAAAAAGTCCTAGTTTTTTGTGCTTAAAATCGAAAAAATTTATTCTAGGAATTTTAAACGAAACCTGTTTGATAGGAAATTGAATTGCTGTTATTTTTAATGCTAGAAATTTTGATGCCAAAACTGATAGATTTAGTAGTATTTAGCATTTATCAGATCAGGCCGTAGTGAATATTCTAACATGTGAATTTCCATGAAAAAGTTAAAGAACATTACAATAGCAGTTGAAAATATATTTTATTAATTATGTTGTTGAATAGTGCTTAAATACATTTTATTAATTATAATTTTAAATTATATACAAAACCTTATAATTTTTAAAAATTACAGAACGAGATTTTCCACATTACGGTTTAGGTATTTCGTCAGACAACTTGTTGATAGAATTACCCGAACATCAAAACTTTGATGTTCTTTGGCAACTAGTTAACGTGGTTACATATGGCGAATACTCTCTAATGATTTGTGGTACCTAGAACAGTGCGCAGCAATCGTTTAGGAAAGATTGACTTGGATTCACAAGCAAAGTTGAAAGCAAAAGAGCGTGGTTCATAAGGTCTTAGAGTAGAATCACTCCATAACATAATAGCTCTAAAATGGTTTGTCAACAACACAGTGCAGATGTTGCCCATGGATTCTTGTACTGAACCAATGTCTTCGTACCGCCAATGGAATCAACAAAATTTAAACTTTACTGAGATTTCAATTACAGAAATTGTTCAGCGATAAATCGATTTATGGGACACGTAGTCTTAGAAGGTATGCCCTGTGAGTTATGTAGAATAAATCATCGATCTCGAAAATATTATATGCAAATATTCTTTTGGGTGATTAACTCCGCTGTCACTAATAGTTGGCTGCAATATAATCATCACTGTTAACTTACAAAAGTCAGCAATAAAGAAAAGTTAACCTTGATAAATTTCTAAATATAAAATGCAACTGGCCTACTTTATACAAACAAATTTTATTGAAAATGTGTATAAAAACACAAACTCTACAGTATGGAATGGAATGGAGCTATCAGAGAAATTTGAAACTGAATCAGGTATCAAACAAGGCTGGTGCTATCACCATTCCTGTTTTCGTTGTATATATATGATCTTCATGAAGAATTGGAAGGTGGCCTACAGATAGATCTATATATCTGTGGTCACAAGCGATAACTGACTAAGTCGACTTAAGAACGATTTGAGTTATGTATGCTATCATATTCTACTAAAAACGGTTTAAATTTGCGTGAAATCCCCATTTCTCTAACACTGTTTAATAAAAAGGTTCGACGATTTGGGCTATCTTTGCTATCATGTTCTACTAAAAACGCTTTATATTTACGTGAAATCCCCATTTCTCTGACACTGTTTATTAAAGAGTTATTACTGAAAACATTCTGACCTAAGTCGTGTTGAGGCCCCATTACATTTACATAAAAAGTTATTTATCTCAAAAGCATGACTTTCGACTTAGGCGGTTTCTGTTTGTTTGTTTGACCGCTATACAAATTTCTATTTTTCCACGGAATTTTCTAAAATTTGGTACGCACGATCTCTGTACTCCGGGAAAGGTTGCCATATAATTCTTACCGGCCACGCCTACTTTTACGCCCTTTTTTGTATACAGTTCATTTTCTGTCTGTTGGTATATTTGTTCGCTATAAAAATTTTTATTTTTCATCGGATTTCTCTGAAATTTGGTACACAGGGGAATAACTTTTACGATGAACAAATTCACCAAATTCAAAAAAGGTCCCCAAAAGAAATGAACAAATTCCCCATTTTTTTTTAAAACGAAATTAAAAAATGAACTTACTCCCCAAATTCGTTCTTAATATTTTTCATATTTTTATTTAATGAATTTTGTTAAATATTTATTTAAGTGAAAATTTGCATTTTGATCTCAATATCTGTCCTGTAATATACCCATTTAAAATCAGTATTCTTTTCAATAGCACCATTTCGACGCGCTCTCGGTACGCAGTTCAGCAAGCTTTGTTAAGAGAAGCGGAAATGCCTGAATCTACTCAAGTGCGTCTAGAAATCCAGCGCCTAAGACAAGCTGAATTCAGGGATTGTAGCATACAATGAAGATTTGACGGTGTATATTTATGTAGTTTTTATTTCAAACTAGTTGTAGCAAAAGCACACATATATTTCCGGCTACTATCTCGTCGGCTGTCGGGGAGGATTCTTGGCTACTACAGTTTGAATTCGTAAATTCGTATGTACAGAACACTATTTTAATGTGTGCGTGCTTACGATGCAGTTTTGGAAAAGAGTTGTGAAAACGAGAAAAAAAATCGAAAGGAAAAAGAGTGAAGGGAGATCATTTAGAGAAAAGGAAGTAAAGTCTGACGATTGTATGTGTATAGGTGTTTACACAAAAGTTTCACACTCCCAACCATGACCATATTATGAAGAGGCTGTCGTATCGTACATGGTCCCATTAATGCACCTTATCCGCTCAGGCCGCTAGAAATTTCAACCCAAACTTTTTAAAGATTCATTCCAAAATATTTAAATTTATTGATTGAGTAATTTTAAAATCCAGAATAACTAAAGTTATTAACTCTAATTAAATCTAACTTATTTCTAGATAAATGAAATGAGCTACAAGGAAAAATTTAGCAAGAAGAATCATGACTTAAAATTCAAAAAGAAATATGAAAAAAAATTAATGAAAAAAAATTTGGCGCATACATAAATTACAACCAACTTGATACCATTTAAATAAACTAATATGAAAAGTTTGAATTAAAGTAGAAAAAAAAATTCAGAGGTTTAAGCCAATTTCAATAAATGAACTTTGACGAAATAAAGAATTCATTCTTTTAAACTACAGAAAAAATTATATTTATATTAAATTCATCACAATTATTTATAGCCAGGGGAACGAATGGAATTGAAATAAGTAATATCCCGTTAAAATTTCGTATATATTTTATAATTAATTTAATAAAATGAATTTGTAGTTGACAGCCTTGTTTTTAAACAACGATTTGGGTATCAAAATAGAGGATTTTAAATTGCCCATAATTTGCTGTTATTAGATTTCAACAATAATTACCAGAACTTGCATAAACGTTTATCCATCACTATTTCACTAACAGAATTAATTCAGGTTTAACAGAGCGGTTTACTTCAGCTACACGATTGTTTTTTGATTTCTTCGTTTTTAGTGTGTTGCACGCCCGTGATAAATTTTAATTGATCTTATAATTTGTAATAAAAAAAATTAAATATCGAAATCGCTATTTTATGAAGATTTCACTGTAGAAACCGTGTTTTGGTATCAACTATAGCTGTTGGTTAAGCTCCTACAGTAGTGATTAAAAGTTTAGAGGAACAATTATGTTTTTTTTTTTACAAGGCTAAGTATTATTTCTCACTTCATTTATGTATTAATTTATTAATTAAAAATTTTTTCTTTCTAGCTGACACAATTTATCACGCGGGTTTTTAATAATTTTTTTTTTCTTGCGATGCTATGGAAACCTATGTACTAATTCTGTTAATACAATGTTATTATGTGCTTTTTGCATCTTGGATTTTAGGTGTTATTTTATACCAACTCTTTTCACAAATCTGTCACTTTTTCATCACTGTCTCGATCAAGGGTGTTTTAGATGCTAGATTGCGGGTTATCAAGGGTGTTGTAGATGATAGATTGCGGGTTTTCGCGTTCCCAAAAATAATCTGTCCATACGGTAATTTCCATTCAATTTATACTCGTTTTAGACAACTTTCATAAGCAGCTCGTATTAATGTATAAAAATATACAAAAGGTTTAATTTTAATGGTATTTTTTTTTTCTGCTCACTGTAATTGTAAAAAGGTTTTTAAGGTTTTGGTATGCCCAGGTGTATGTAGTATGTTTATGCGTTACCTGTTTTTATAACAAATTAAAGGTGATGAGTTATCAATGGCTTTTTCTGACACGTGTGTGTTTATGAATAAATTCCATATTCTCGGGAATGAAAATAAGGTTCCCTATGAACTTTGGAATCTGAAGGAAAACGGTGTTTATGGTTCTTTTATTTAAAAAAACAGAAAAGTTTGACAATGAGTTAAATAAACATTTTAACTCACTTTTTAGTATGCAGTCAAGAGATCCTTGAAAGGAAATCAAAAATTCGCAACAACTAGAGTAAACTCCCAGAATATTTTTTCCACCTTATCCTTTTGGAAATGAATTTCTTTTTTATAAAAGAAATAAAAGTTATAATAAAAATTAAAATTAAAGAAATTGAATGAAAACACATAATTACACACAATCTTGTAAATTGAAACTTACATGTATTTTATATTTTATAAAAATGACAGAGTCGATGATAGAAATAAACGTGTGAGAACCCTTTTATACCCTCTTTTATACTCTTGAGAACCCTTTTATACCCCAACGCTTGGAATTTGTTTCATTTTGGAAAGTTTACGCTAATTCAGCGCTAACATACACATACATACACATACATAATACACCCACCCACACATACAAACCAGCCAAACGTAATGGTTTTATACACTATCTTATCTATTCACAACAGGGTGTAATGTCTTTTAAACAGGATGCCAAAAATTACAATCCTCGAGGTTTAAAAAAATTTTAATTGGTACAAAAAAAAATACTCAACCAAACAATTTTCCGGCTATAAGCGCCTCTAAGGATCTGAAATTCCTTAAACGACTGTTTTCCTCATAGACAATTTTATGTCGCCTGCCTCAGAGTATAATAATTTCGTATATGCACCAGGAGGAAAAACCAAAAATGTTGTATATCACAAAGCTATAGTATAACTAAAATTTGCAAGTTTTAGACATCATACACTCAAAATACACCATGCGTAAACATAGTTAGTTGTAATGGTAAGCGGGTGCCGTGTACTTAGTCCCCAATGAATAAATTTCCAAAAAAAATGAACTTATTCCCCAAACAATTGGGGAATAACTTCACGATAATCAAATTGCCCAAAATTAAAAAAAAATTGTCCGCGAAAGAAATAAACAAATTCCCCATTCAGCTCTTAATATCTGTCCTACAACAAATTTATTTAATATCTGTATTCTATACAATAGCATCATTTCGTTGCGCGGAATCGGGGTGCGGACGCGGAAGCGACGCGACGCGATGCGCTCGCGGAACACAGCTTAGCTAAAATATCGAAATAATCTGAAAAATATATTTTGGCGATTAAAATAAGTTGACGACAACTGCGTGGCAGCACGGGTGTGGCTGCCAAACGCGGGGAAGCGGCTCGAGGACGCGACGCGACACGCTCTCGGAACAGAGCTTAGCTAAAATATCGGAATGATCTGAAAAATATAATTTGGCATTTACAATAAGTTGACCACAACTGCGCGGCAGCACGGACGCGACACGCTCACGAACAAAGCTCAGCTAAAATATCGGAATGATCTTAAAAATATATTTTGACAATTAAAATAAGTTGACAACAACTTCGCGGCAGCACGGGTGTGACTGCCAAATGGGTGGAAGCGGCGCGGAACACAGCTAAGTCAAAAGTGTTATGATAAATTTAATCTACGTATTTGCAATAATTACCTGTTGATCAAAATAGGCCACTCATATACTATAAGCAGTTGCTTAAAGCAACATTGCGGCACAATTCTAAACGTCGCATCGATTTTCCATTTTTGAAACTTCTATAAATTATATGTCTCTGCTCAATGATGATCACTTATAAAATGAAGTAATTAAATTCTTAAAAGTTCTGATTCCTCTAATTTGCAAACGATTCCGTTATATTTGTTGTTAACAAAATAAATATACATAAAAAAAAAAACTTAAGGCGGTTTCGCAGCTTAGTTTTGAAGCATTTTTGCTGTAGCGTCTTATAAAAAAATTCTGATTTAAAAAATCAAAAAATTTTAAATTGAAATAAAAAATATATTTTCTCCCCAAAAAACGACAACATAGGGGAATTTTGTCACCATGAACAAACTCCCCAATCGCATACAAATTTTTGGGGAGAAAGTTAATTTTTTTTTTTTTTTTTTTTTGAGGTATTTGTTCATTGGGCACTAAGTACTCAGCGCTTTCAAGTCAAAGGCCTTTGGATCCCGGGCAAGAACGGGTAAAAATAGCTAGTAATATGAATATAAGACTGTTGTTGTATGCAGACGATATCGTTTTAGAAAATTATTGCTGTAAATGGAATCTGGATGTAAATTTATTGAAATCTAAGATACTGGTTTTTAGAAATGGCGAAGGGTAGCTAAGATTGACAAGTGGACTTACAGAGAAATGGAAATAGAAAAAGTATATTCAACTACTGTTATCTTGGTGTGATCTTAACTCCAAAATATATTTTTAAACAAGTAAGAAAATTATAGTCGGTCTAGACCGACTATACGATACCCTATACTATGCGTTTAGAAACCCTTAGGCCCAACTAACTGGACATAGAAAATAAGCAAAAACCAAATTTGAGTTGGATTTTTATTAATTTTTTTGGCTGCAGATATGAAAAAGTTCATATCGGATGCTTTATCTATATAGGGACTAGGCCCAAAAATGGATCGATCCTGATCATGTTTGGTGAAGAGTCTTGTATTTTGCAAAAATATATACAAACAAAATTTGAGAAGAATCAGTGCAATATTTTTGTTTTTTAATAGATTTAAGTGAAGATCGGGAAGCAGCTCTATATGGGGTCAAAGGGATCATTTTTGGACTACTCATTAATGGATGTAATGAACGCATACAAACCCAATTTGAGTAAGATCTATATGACAATTTGGATCTTATGGCAATTTATGTCGATTTCATATGGGTAATTTGTATGGGGGCTAGGTCTGAACATGGACCGATTCTCACGAATTTCAATAGCGTTCATCCCACGGCCGATAAAAGCTGATGTACCAAATTTCATCAAAATATATTCATATTTGCGACCTGCAGTTTGATTACAAGGTTTACATGGACACACAGACGGACAGACGGACGGACGGATGGACGGACGGACGGACGGACGGACGGACATTGTTAAATAAACTCAGAAAGTGATTCTGATTCGATCGGTATAATTAAAGATGGGTCTAGGTCAAATATTTTTGGTTGTTACAAACAGCAGCACAAAGTCATTATACCCAAAACACATAGTGGTATAGGGTATAAAAACATGTAGAAACAAGAAAGAAAATTATAGTCGGTCAAGACCGACTATACGATACCCTATACCATGCGTTTAGAGACCCTATCTCTCAAGCCCAACTAACTGGACATTGAAAATAAGCAAAAACCAAATTTGAGTGGGATTTTTATTAATTTTTTTGGCTGCAGATATGAAAAAGTTCATATCGGATGCTATATCTATAAAGGGACTAGGTCCAAAAATGGACCGATCCTGATCATGTTTGGTAAAGTCTCTTGTATTTTGCAAAAATATATACAAACAAAATTTGAGAAGAATCAGTGCAATATTTTTGTTTTTTGATAGATATAAGTGAAGATCGGGAAGCAGCTCTATATGGGGCCTATGACTAAGAGTTGTCCAATAGGAATCATTTTTGGACTACTCATTAATGGGTGTAATAAACGCATACAAACCCAATTCGAGTAACATCTATATGACAACTTGGATCTTATGGCAATTTATGTCGATTTCATAGGGGTCATTTGTATGGGGGCTAGGTCTGAACATGGACCGATTCTCACCAATTTCAATAGCGTTTATCCCATGGCCGATAGAAGATCAAATACCAAATTTCATCAAAATATATTCATATTTGCGACCTGCAGTTTGATTACAAGCTTTACATGGACACACAGACGGACGGACGGACGGACGAACGGACGGACGGACATCGTTAAATCGAATCAGATAGTGATTCTGATTCGATCGGTATAATTAAAGATGGGTGTAGGTCAAATATTTTTGGTTGTTACAAACAGCAGCACAAAGTCATTATACCCAAACCACATAGTGGTATAGGGTATAAAAAGAAAACGTTCTGCAAAAACTGAATAAACATTACATGGAGTTGGTTCTTAAGAAAAAAGTTTGCAATCTAAAATTCGCCTGTTTAATGCTGTTTGTCGGCCCATTCAGTCGTATGGTGCCAAAATATGGCGTCATTCATATTTTGAGGAAATAGATAATCTTCAAAGATATTTCATTAAACGTAACCTTAAGCTGGCAAAATTTACACCAACTTAGACACCTTTGCTTTAGTCGGAAATAGATGATGCACATCTGTTCAATTTTCAATACTGAGACAACAGATTGCCCCATAAGCTAAGTGCTAATTTTAAACCAGAAATACATAAGTTTTTAATTCCTTAGACCTACAAAATTTTAACAACTTTTACATTTTAGCAGGAGATCTTAATGGAAAACATACAGATTGGGGCAACCCATCTGTTAATTCAAAAGGAACTAAACTTAGAGAATGGTTGATAGATAATGAAATAAATTTTAGATGTAAGCCTTATGCCTCTAGCTTACCTTCTTATCCTAGAACAGGGTCGTATATAGACGTATGTATTGCTGATTGCAGACTTCATATCATTACAGAGAACAACACTCTAAACTGCCTCAAAACCTAAGATTATGATAGTGATTATCCGGCTATACAAATAGATGCTTATATGAATAGTGAACAACAACTTTATATTTTCATGAAAGAACTTTTATATACAACAATAACAAAACAAATTGAAAAAAGTTTAAAAATATAGTAGACAGTAGTATACAAACACCAAAAAATCGAGATCTGTTAAATTCTGAAATAGATTCTCATATTAATGATCACAATGAAATAATTATAGAAATTTTAACTAGAAAATTTAACACCTAAATATAAAAATAAAATAAACAAGTAAGAAAATTATAGTCGGTCTAGACCGACTATACGATACCCTATACCATGCGGTTAGAAACCCTATCTCTTAGGCCCAACTAACTGGACATAGAAAATAAGCAAAAACCAAATTTGAGTGGGATTTTTATTAATTTTTTGGCTGCAGATATGAAAAAGTTCATATCGGAAGATATATCTGTATGGGGACTAGGTCCAAAAATGGACCGATCCTGATCATATTTGGTAAAGTCTCTTGTATTTTGCAAAAATATATACAAACAAAATTTGAGAAGAATCAGTGCAATATTTTTGTTTTTTAATAGATTTAAGTGAAGATCGGAAAGACGTCTATATGGGGCCAAAGGGATCATTTTTGGACTACTCATTAATGGATGTAATGAATGCATACAAACCCAATTTGAGTAAGAGCTATATGACAAATTGGATCTTATGGCAATTTATGTCGATTTCACAGGGGTAATTTGTATGGGGGCTAGGTCTGAACATGGACCGATTCTCACCAATTTCAACAGCATTCATCCCATGGCCGATAAAAGCTGATGTACCAAATTTCATCAAAATATATTCATGCTTGCGACCTGCAGTTTGATTACAAGGTTTACATGGACACACAGACGGACGGACGGACGGACGGACGGACATTGTTAAATCAACTCAGAAAGTGATTCTGATTCGATCGGTATAATTAAAGATGGGTCTAGGTCAAATATCTTTGGTTGTTACAAACAGCAGCACAAAGTCATTATACCCAAACCACATGGTGGTATAGGGTATAAAAATTGTAATAAAATAAACAGCCCAATTATAAACAAGTAAGAAAATTATAGTCGGTCTAGACCGAAAAATTCAGCAGTATTTGCAAAATATTAAAATTTTTTGAATAAATTGTCTTTTATTAGCTTTGCGTCATATGTGACCCAAATTCCAAAATGGTTAATGGGGTCATATTATTTTATTCCGAAACCCAAGGCTTTTAGGATAATATATAGTATTTAAAAGTTAAGAACTGATTACTTTTTGATATAACGAATTTAGAAGGATTACATATACAGAATATTTCACAAAAATCCCATTTTTTCGAAAATCCGCAAAAAATAAAATCCTTGGTAAAAAAAAATATGGGTATAGTATTTACCTAAGAATTCACACAGCTAATCCCTGATTTGCATTAAATAAAACCTTAAAGTGTCAGATCCATTTTTTTAAATTTTGCTTAAGAAAATTTTTTAAAACTTGACAAAGGAGTTTTCAAAATTGTATCAAAAAAATTGCCCATACTTCGTTTCAATGCCCAATAGGTTATCAACGTGGTAATAAAACAATACTTCATATCTGATTACTTCTGAGTACAGAGACAAAAAACAATTATGCCTTTAATTAATTCAATTTCTTAAAGTTGAAAAAAAATGCTATCAAATTTCATAACGTATTTTTTTTTGGGCACAAAAGTTGTCTGGGGCATTTGCTACTTCTAAGCGAATTTTTATTTGGTTTATGCTTTTTTACAGCTTTTTGAAAAGATAATTTAACACTGATCCCGATTCTTATAACAACTTGTCGAAAAAATTTAATTGTAGAACGAAATTTTCGTAAAATTTCAAAAAATATAGCCTATATTTCCTTCTTGATAGACAGTTACCTTCTGTAAAAACTTCAAGACGATCGGTTCAGCGGTGTACTCTGCTATAAACCACAAACTAACATACATACAAAAAACAATTTTTATATATAAGATACAATAAATAATGTGAATTTTAACAATTTTAAAAATAGTTTTCTATTCCAAATCTCGTATCTATGTTTGTTTGCTAATTCTTTGTTCTTGATTAGCAAGAATAATTTATAAAAACATATAAATCGATTTCAAGCTGTTAGCAAACATAATCCAATTTCATCATTTCTACTAACACAAACAAGCCAAACAAGATACTCATATTAATACACTAAATTTACTGTGAATATACTAAATTAAATATCAAAAGAAGATAACATAAAAAACAACATTTAGTAGAAATTTTATTCAAAGAATAACATTCATTTTGTTAAATGAAATAAGAATTGCATAAAACATCTAAAAGGAAATGGTGAGAAAATGAAGTGTTACAAAAAAGAAACCAAAAAAATATGTAAAGAAATGGATAAGTAAATGAAATAATTCCAACATAATAAGGAAATCGTAGGCAAAAAAAATTATATATCTGAGAAGATTGAATTAAACAGATGATGGTAAGAAAATAGCATAAGGCTGATATCACGTAAAAGATTGTTAGCTTTATAAAAACAGGCATTCACATAAAAAATCTAAATTAATTAAATTAAAAATGTGCTATTTTTCTACACTTAGCTGTCAATAGTCATTGTATTTGTAATGAATGGTCATATAAAATGCAATGAAACGTTAAGTGACAGTAGTGGTGGTAGAAGATAGTATCAGTTTCACTAATAGAATGAAATAAAGTGTAGTATATTGTGAGGAAACAACCAAATGCAAATAAAAGACAACTTACGGGCCAAACTAAAGTGTCCTGCTCTTAACACTAACAAACAACTAAACTGACACACACACACACACACACACACAATTCCAAATTGTGTATGCATATTTTAAAGTCTTTGTTGTGATCTCTTTCATAGCTGTTACAGTAAAAGTGGAAGTAAGTGAGTTAGAAAAAAAGGACACAAATACATGCACAATTGAACATGAAAATTACAACGAAACCAACATTCAAACGAATCCACTCACTTTTGTAAATGAGGAGTCAATTGAGAATCACGTTAAAGTAAAGTATTTTTTTTTTTGTAAGTATTTTATATGTAAAATTCATTCTAAAGAAAAATTTCTACTTGTTGTGTTGTGTTTAATGGAATTAGAAGACACTGATGATGGCGACAACATCAAGTCTAACAACATGGTTGACAATCATAATGACTTCGTTCAGCATGGTTTGATTTTATATTTTCTTCCACCTCTTTCTTTTCGTCAACATGTAGCCTAATGCCTTCGAGCAAGAAAATAACATGGTTACACTTAAAATTTAACATTTACATATATAACCTATGTTGATGAAATAAATTATTCTTTATTTTTCTATATTTGTATGAAAATATTGGGTTGTTTTGACAATATTAGTTGAGCCACTAAATCACTCAGTTGTCAGATTAAACTATAGTAAACTAGTGAAATACCCTTCTTTTATTAATCATACAGCTTATACACAGCGATGGCGTATAAGCAACACCGGTACGATCACTCTTGAAATCATTTTAAGTTATAAACAGAAAAAACTACACTTTTAGGTACACATATGGCTGTAACACATAATTTACCTCAATTTACTTGATTATTAATTGGCCATTTCTTGCAGCAACTTCATATAAATTTATCACATGCGATATTAATGTACATACCTTCGTGGGAGCGACATGCGTACATAAAAACCGTAATAAACATAAATTATTCGCAATATTAACTAAAAATCGTACTTAATTTATTGAAATGGTATTTATTTTTTTTATTAACATCACAATGAAAGGGTGCATGCAAAGCACCAGGGCTCTCATTATTTCAGTAGGGTGTGTCACGCCCCTTTGTCCGGTCCCTCCCATTTTTGCTGACTACTCACGTTAATAATAGATGACATAAGACAAATTTTCAAAGCTCTCCCTATCATAGCACTCAATATATGTATATGATATCAAAAATTTACTTTGTATGAGAAGTGCCACGACCACTAAAAATTTAAAAACAATTATAGCCTTTAGCACTTCCCATATCCGCAGTAAGACTCTATAAAAGTTTCAGGTAAATCAGATGAGCAGTTACAGAGATTACCTCTTACAAACAAACAAACAAACCCACATATCCTCTTTATTACTCGTATATTAGTATAAACTAGTGTTCGTCCAGCGCGCTGTGGTCAATATTTTGAGATAGCGGCCAAAACTCCTTTTGGTTTTTGTTCTCCGATTTTAAAGTTATTAGACTCATATGAAAGTAGACAGTAGTAAACCTCGGGAGCCAAAAAATTAGAACTCTATTTCAACTCTTTCACTGAGAACGGGGTGGTCCAAAATGGGCTTTTTCAGAATTTAGTAAATTTATGATATTTTTAGTTAATTTTTAGAGTTTAAATGATCATAACTTTTTTCTTTTTCAAGATATTTGGACGAAATAAATTCTGTGTAACTTGACTTATTTCCTATTACTGGTAAAAAAATTGAAGCTCTACTGTTTTCAAAACAATTTAAATTTTTTTTTTTAAAAAGGTCAAATTTTTCGGAAATTTCCTATTTGATAGAGCACAACTCGTGTGAGTCAAGCTGAGTCAAAACACAAATACTATTTTGTAGTCCTAACTCTCCCCTACATTTCTATATATACATGTCCATGCATCGGGACTGCACTTTTTGAGCTACAGCAATTTTTCTGACCCAAGGTAAGATATTCGGTACAAATGCACGTCATATTATTTGAGAAGTTATTTGTATGTGAAAGTGGCTATTATGCATATCTTTTGATGAAATTTTGTACAAGAGTTTTTATTGACCAAAAAAATAATTCTGTTGAAATTAGGAGAAGTTGGCCCATATTTGGACCTAGTCCACATAGAAGGGTGTATCAAAATTTTGACAAAAATGACAATAGAACTCTCAAATTATGTGGTATCTGGCAATTCATTTAGAAAAGGTAAAAAAGATTTTATTGCCATCTAATATTACACAACTTAAATACGTGAAAATTGCAAATAAATTTAAAACCAATGGAAATAACTGGCAAAACCAACTACCTGTTATATTATGTTTCAAAGAGGTAAAAAACATCATGTTGAAACTTCGAGCAATAGTATATTAATCCATGCATTCATTTTGTTTCTTCATTATTGTTTAAACAATGGCCAAATTCAGTTATAGTGTTCTATCTGATATATATTTTGAACGGAAAGATGAAAACGACATTATTTTACATATAATGAATAATCCATTCTTCAAAATATGCGACAAACAAGAAATTAAAATTCATAACTTAAAAATAAAAAACTTTTTAAATACTTTAAGAAAACGGTACAATCAATGTTCCAGAAACAAGAAATTGTTTTACTCACGCAACCAAGAATGGCTAAGAAATAAACTTATTTTTAAAAAGCCATCAGTAACTACCACGGAAACTGGAAAAGGTGGTCGACCAGCAAAGCCAATTGATAATTGTAGTGAAAGATTACGAAGACGCAAGCTTAAACATATCAATGAAGAAGTTTCTTGTAGCATCATAAAGGATTCATTTCTGCATCAAATTCAACCATCGAAAACTAAAAAGGGTAAAATTGCTATCATTGAAAAAATAGTGGAAGCAAGCCCCAGACGCACAAAAAGGATTTTAGAAAGTATGCCGACACCAACTGAAGAAAATAAATTTACTCCAGAAGAAGCATTTGCACTATTTTTGGATTTGAAAATGACTAAGAACCAATATACAGAATTGCGGAAGCGAACCAATGAAAAAAATTGTGGAATTTTTCCATCATATCGAGATATAGTTTCTGCCAAAAAAGATTGCTTACCTTCACCAACTGCTATTAGTGTAACTTCAAGTTCAGCAGAAATAAAATTGCAGGATCTTCTTGAACACAGCATGACTTTAATTTCTAAATGGGGATGTGATGGGTCCTCTGGCCAGAAACAATACAAACAATGTAATGCGGAAAATTCATCAGATGCCAATTTATTCATGATTTCTTTCGTTCCATTACGTTTAACAAAAATTTATATTGGTTCAGAGCCGTCAACTAGTAGAGCTGCAGAGATAGATGTATGGAAGAATGAAATTCCCTCGTCAACAAAATTTTGTAGACCAATAAAGTTTGCTTACAAAAAGGAGACTCAAGATGTCATAGATGAAGAAGTTCGAAAAATAAATGATCAAATTAAAGAACTTCAACCAGTAACATTTAAATTTGATGACCAAGAAATTTAAGTAAATTTTAAAATGTGTCTCACAATGATTGATGGAAAAGTTGCACAAGCTTTAACCAAAACAAAGTCATCGTCAAGCTGTACCATATGCCAAAAACATCAAGTCAATTGAGCCAACCACCAACACAAGGCGATAGTTTTAATGAAGCATATGAATTTGGAATGTCACCTCTTCATGCTAGAATTCGTTTTATGGAGCATATTCTTAAATTGGGATACGATTTGGAATTTGGCCCGTTAGGCGAAACAGTGAGAAACAACAAAGAAAATTTGGAAAAAAGAAAGCAAAAAAAAAAAAAGATATTCAAGAAAAATATCGTGAGATAGGCCTTATAATTGACCAGCCAAAGCAAGGAGAAGGAAATTCTAATGATGGAAACACAGCAAGGAGATTTTTTTCCGATCCAGAAACTGCAGCTTCTATAACTGGAGTAGATTATGATTTAATACGACGATTCCAAATCATATTACAAGTTATAGCATGTAGCAAAAAGATAGATGCAAAAAAATTTGGTCAGTATGCTAATGAGACAGCAACCCTTTATAACCAAAAATATTCTTGGGGACATATGCCAACCACAGTTCACAAAATTTAGTTCCATGGGGAACAAATAATTCAGCACAATATGCTTCCAATTGGAGATCTTTCAGAAGAAGCCCAAGAAAAAAGGAACAAAGACTACAGATTCTTTCGCGAGCACAATACAAGAAAAATTTCCAGATATTGTACTAATGAAGATCTTATTAATATTTTGTTGTGCACATCAGACCCATATATGTCCAGTATTCGACAAAAATGGAAATCAACCTCCTTAGAGTTAGATGAAGAAGCTAAACAACTACTGAAAAATGAAAATCAAAGCTATTTGGAAGAAATTTTTACTAATATTGTTTAATTAATACTAGTTTAAAGATTATAATTTGTTTCTAATTTTAGTATAAATTTTTATTAATACTTTTAAATAAAATATATGTGCAATATATCCAAATGGTATTGATATTGTTGGGAATTTCAGTGTTATTTTTCAGTTTAATCCTCACAAGAATTAGCTTTCTTCCAAAAAAACCAACCTTTGGCCCCTGTGAATATTGAGACTAAATAAATGTCAGGGGCCAAATGTTGGCATTTTCTGAGCAAAATTAAGTTTAGGAATAATAAATAAGTATTGGTTGTAAAATACGATTGAAGAAAATAAGAAATTATAAAAAAAATACCTATTTAAAATGTCAAAATATTCAACTTTTACATGGAAACTCAACAAAAAATTAAAATGCATTTTTAACTCCAAATTACTTACGTTCCTATCAGTCGATTTGTACGTTTGAACACGCAAATTGAAGCTTAAGGTCCCTCCTATTGAACAAAACAAATTGCGTAAAAAAATACTAATCCGGTCAAAAGTTATAGAGTTTTGACCGCTATCTCGCGAAATTGACCACTGTGCAGCGGTTGAAATCCAACCATTATTGCAATAATACAAAACCGCTCATTTATCATTTTTTAGCAAACTAAGAGAGAAAGAGAGATCATGACTTAACTGGTTTTATCTATCTTAGACACAAAATGTAGAAAAAAAAATACATTCTGCACTGCTCCTATTGACAATCTATCAATATTAACCTTTAACTATGGAGGTAAATTTTACACATTTTAGTATTAATAAAAAACATTTCTTCATAATTATTTGTTTTTTTAAAAATAAGTTACTATATTTTTAATTTAAAAAATACAAAATTTAAATTTTTTATTAATTTCAACAAGATAGGCCCTTTATTTCATAAACCTTTCTTTTTTTTTAC
The DNA here is from genome assembly GCA_963682025.1 of Cordilura impudica. Lineage (NCBI taxonomy): Eukaryota > Metazoa > Arthropoda > Insecta > Diptera > Scathophagidae > Cordilura > Cordilura impudica. The sequence goes on from OY821520.1 coordinate 90,954,934, forward strand.
AAAAAAAAAAACAAGTAAGAAAATTATAGTCGGTCTAGACCGACCATACGGTACCATATACCATGCATTTAGAGACCCTATCTCTCAGGCCCAACTAACTGGATATAGAAAATAAGCATAAACCAAATTTGAGAGCGATTTTTATTAATTTTTTTTTGGCTGCAGATATGAAAAAGTTCATATCGGATGCTATATCTATATGGGGACTAGGCCCATAAATGGACCGATCCTGACCTTGTTTGGTAAGGTCTCTTGTATTTTGCAAAAATATATACAAACAAAATTTGAGAAGAATCGGTGCAATATGTTTGTTTTTTTGATAGATTTAAGTGAAGATCGGGAAGCAGCTCTATATGGGGCCTATGACTAAGAGTTGTCCCATAGGGATCATTTTTGAACTACTGATTAGTGGATGTAATAAACACATACAAACCCAATTTGACTAAGACTTATATGATAATTTGGATCTTATGGCAATTTAAGTCGATTTCAAAGGGTTCATTTGTATCGGGGCTAGGTCTGAACATGGACCGATTCTCACCAATTATAATAGAGTTTGTCCTATGGCCGATAAAAGCTTATATACCTTTCATCAAAATATATTCATATTTGCGCACTGTAGTTTGATTACATGCTTTACATGGACACACAAACGGACGGACGGACGGACGATGGACGGATATCGTTAAAGCGAATCAGATAGTGATTCTGATTCGATCGGTATAATAAAAGATGGGTCTAGGTCAAATATTTTTGGTAGTTACAAACAGCAGCACAAAGTCATTATACCCAAACCACATAGTGGTATAGGGTATAAAAACAATACGAGGGGGTAATATTTACCACCACCTCCACAGTTAAAACTTAAATACAATCGAAAATGAATTTTTCGTAAGACGATTTCATCCCTAATTGTTTGTAATAAGTTTTTAAAAATTTATATCATTGTGCATATTTTTAAAAGAATGCGCGGCTTCAAATAAAAAAATTAAAAATGAAAGCGATAACAAATTTCAATTGCTAAGTTTTTAAAAATTTATTTCATTGTGCATATTTTTAAAAGAATGCGCGGCTTCAAATAAAAAAATTAAAAATGAAAGCGATAACAAACTTTTAAAGAAAAGGCAATTTTTTTACAAAGGCGAAAAAATTAATAAATCCACTTTTCTTTAGAAAACGCATTTGTATAAGAAAGTCTAAAAAGTTTCAAGTTGCAAACTCGGGGACGCAAAGACGTCCCGTTTTCCGAAAAAAGAGATAGTTGATTTGTTCAAAAATGTAAGAACAAATCTTCAAATTCGCCAAAGATAGTTTTTTTAATATATGTATGATAAAACACATCACAAGTCAATTGAAAAATAATTTCATCTAAAAAATATTTAAAACCATTTAACTGAAAATCTTATGAATTTGGTTGAATCAATTCATGGTACATAAACTTAAATTACTGTTCTTAAAAAGCAAAAAATAAAAAATTTAACCCCCTCTCAAGATAAGAATACGTTGCGTTTTACTTGTACGTTGCCCGTCAAACTAATAATCAAAATAAAACAGAGAAACAAAAAAAAACATTACAAAAAAGAGAAATTGCAGTTTGCTTGGTTAACCTGAAATGCAGCAATACAGAAATCATTTTCTCTTCTTTCTTTGGTGCAGAATATGAATAAATCTATAATATTAATTGGCTAGGCGATTTCTAGTGACCGCTGTTTTGTTCTGCCGTTTTATTCTAATTTTGACCAAAAGTATATTTTTTGAAAGGACTTTCTTTTTAGCAATTTTGCAGAGTTACAGGTTTTTTTATTTTTTCCTTTGTTTTGAGTAAATTGCATTTAAATTTGCTACTAACACATACATAAAATTACACATATGCTATGTGTTTTAATAAATTTGTTAATGTGTTTGTTAATGAGTTTGTTATCTTAATTCACAATAATAATAAACCACTAAAGTGTTAGTTTGTGGATTGGCTAAGTTGACAAACAAAGCTGCCTAGAAATTGCACTCGAATTTTGAGCGCACAAGAGACAAGAATAGTATAATTGTTTTTTTTTTTTATATAATCATGTTTTTGTACTTAATTAAAGAGTTTTAATATAGAAGAGGCCAAAGTGCCGTATAGAACAAACACTAACCTACCCAGGGATGGAAATATGTTTTCTGTTATTGTACCAACCAGACAAACATACTGTAATTTTTCGATCCTCACGGTACCAAAATTTTTTCCGCTTTTTTTTTACAATTTGTCGTATTGAGTCAGATTTGCGTAGACACTAAAAAGACTTAAAAAAATTTAATTGACGGAGTGAAACAAAATTTATCGTTAATTTTATGTACCACAAAACTTTTTAAAATTTTACTATAATTTTATATATGTCACCCCTTCTTTTCTGTGTGTCCGCCTCCCTTGGATTCTTCAGCTGCTGTAAAAACATGTAATGTATAAATTGCCAAAAAAAAATTGAAGCAGCAAATGAAATTAACAAATTAAAAAAGAATTTGTTACAGAAAGAGACAACTCACTTTTTTCCATATTCAGTCCGTGGTTTACGAGAATTTCATGAAAATTAAGGCTAAAGAATTTTATAAAACTAGTCGAGAGTATTTAGAGCAATGGATTGTTTATAACAAAGATTTAGAAAAACTTAATTGTGCAAATTTAACAGAAGTACCACAGTGGAAAGCTGTTCAAAAAGTGCTAGATATATTGATCGAAAAAGAGCATATCGACTGCAATAAAGATACGGAAGTATTCGATGAATATTCACTCGTATCTAAATCCGTAACATCGGAGAAAATTGATGAATGGAATCAGCAAAATATTTCTACGGAAAATCGTTTAGTGGAAGTAGTTAAACATTTTACAAGCAATTACTTAAACCCCGCAAATTTTCAAATTATAATTGAATATATTTTATGTTTGCCTGGTACAAATGCGCCGGTTGAACGTGTATTTTCTTTGATGAACAAGTTGTGGACCGAAGATAAAACTCAATTAAGGGTATCAGCGCTTAAGGCTATGTTAATTATTAAAGTTAATATTAAAAAATCATGGCAAGAGTCCCACACATATTTGAAATCGTCACCTAAAATTTTGAAAAAAATTTGTGCTTTTGAAAAATATAAAAATGTATAAACAATTTTTTTTAGTATTATAACAATTTTGTTCTACATTTATTTTTTAATTTTACTTTTTTTTTTTTGTTTTCTTTTTTTTGTGTCAAGTGCAAGTTTTACATTTTACAATAAATTTATTTTATTTATTTTTATGTAAGAAAAGAATTAAAGAAAATGATGCATTTTTTTATTTAATATTGTATAACTTAAGTCTATTGTCATGGGCACGTTTGGTGGTTAATTTTACTGTGAATGGTAAGAAGAAGAAGAACGGTAGTAGCTAGAAGGTTTTTATTTTACATTTTAACAACGATGTAACCAAAATGGGAATGAAGATGGATATTCCGAAAATGGCGTTTTTTTGTAAAAAGTTTAGAAAATAGAAAAATGGAGGAACTTCCTGCCTTTTCGGTTTTGGTTTTGAATGGTGCAGCAGGTGGCTCCGGAGAATTTTACTAGTGGCAAAAAAATAAAAAAAGGAAAAGTAAAACAACCTTCAAAAATTCAACAGTTTTTATTTCAAAATCAACAGCATTTGCTTAAAAGAAAACCTTTTTGGTAAAGGTTAAAGCCGCAAAACCACCTCGGCTGTCACCCAACGCTGGAGACGCTGCACAAGCACCACCAAGCCAGTGATGTAAGGTATTGCGAAGGTTTTGGACCATTCGACGGCCAAACTTCGAACGACTGGACGGACAGACGAACCCTCTGAAAAGAGAAAATAAATATTTTTTTTTATTTTTTTTTGTTTTATGATATATATATATATATATTTTTATTGTGTGGTTTTACAAAACTTATATTAGGGAAAACATTTTGCCGCGTTAGGTCGCCGAAACAGTCCCTTCGCGAGTGATTGGTGCGGAAAGGTGCGCGTTCCTACATAGGGTTGAGCTCAGGCCTAGGCTAGTGATTAAACCGGGATGATTAGGGTAAAGTGGCCCCTAATAAAAATGTTTTATTTAACGAGAATATAAGACCAGCCTTTATAATACCATGTTTTAAAAACAAATTTGTTATAAAAATAATATATATAAAAAATATATATATATATATATAAAGTGAACTAAAAACAAATAAGAATAAATAAATTGCAAAAATGAATTACGTACGGGTGTACTTACCATTCGGACACGTAAACGGACGGACAAGCCTTTAGCGCCTACACACCGCAATGCAGCCAGGCGTAAATAATTAAATAGTGATTTTTTTTTGCCAGATTATTAATTTTCATGGTATATGAGTTTTTTGTGTTTTTTTTTTATAGACTCAATACACATTACATATCCTTTCATTTCTGTTATAGATCATGCTGTGTGAATCTAGAAGGAGTAGAGCGCTATATTTGTTTATATGCCTATTTACCCAATTGAAGTTTTGAATATGCAGAAATTTAGATAATCAGAAAATAGAACATGGATTTATGAAACTTTATTTTGGAAAATTTTAGTTTTTTTTTATGAATAAAACATGGAATTTTTTGATTCAATTTTATAACGTTAAATATGGAGTTGTTTTCCTTTTTGAAGATGAATAATTAAACTCGGAGTGGTAGCAGGGTTAGGAAAGAAAAGAAAGTTAAGTAAAGTAAGTATGTTTGGGACATCGAGAAGTTTGCTGAACGATGTCAAGGTGAGGTCCCAATTGGGATCTCAAGTGGGAGGGCCTTGGTCTGAAAACAACACCAATCAGATCAAATTACGGTGAGTGTACTATAGGGAGTTATTGTGTGTCAGTTTTTTTTTTTTTTTTGATAAAGCGTAAGTAAGCTTCGGGTCCCATAATTTTCTTTTATTTCATGAAAAATTTTCAGGCTGGCATGATATAAATTTTCTTGTGTCTGTCAAACTTGGTAGATTCGTTGGCAAGAACCACCCTAATCCGGCGAGCTCTAGCCGAGCAAAACGCGGGCATGCCAGCGATGCCAACAATCTGGCCACTATAAATTATTGTTTGACCACAGCTGACAGTACACTATTCTTATGAAATATTTTTTCATTAACTTTCTTATCAACTATGGTTACATTATTTCTAAAATCTATTTTCTTAATCTTATATGGCCCTTTATATGCCATCTCTAACTTGTGTCCTGCACCATTTATTACAAAGCTAAATCTCCTATTTTAAAATTGTAATCTAATTTTATTTTATCATAATTAATTTTTTTTTTATTTTATTTATATCTAATAGTTTTTTAACTATATCTATTGCTACTTCTAACATAAATTTAATTTCCTTAGCATACTTATCTATATTATAAAGTGGTGCAACTCTATCTACTTCACTAAATTGTCTAAAACTGTTTGGAATTTTTTCTAAAATAAGTTCATAAGGGTACATTAAGGTACAGTACGTGAAATATTTGAGCCATTCATCCCAGTCGTCTTTATCTACTGATAGTTTATCTACTGGTAGTTTCGTACGTATTCATTAAAAGTTCTGTGACTTCTTCCTAGCATACCTACTGTCTGGTGATGATGTGCTGTCGATGTGCGTTTATATGTTTTCAATAGGTTACAAAGTTCTGTCAGTATTGAGTTCTTGTATTCTGTGCCCATATCCAAAATTAACGTTCTCATTGGACCGTATATAAGCACAAAATTTCAAATATCGCTTTTGCGATCGTCTTAGCTGATTTATCTTTTATTGGTATTGTTGCCAGGTATTTAGTTAAGTCACATATCATTGTGACTGCATACTCATTTCCATAAATTGACTTTGGAAATGGTCCAATTGTATCTACGTACACCATATCAAAAGCCCTATTTGGTGTCTCGGTTATAGTCACTGGACTTTTTATATGTTTCTCCGTTTTAGCTAATTGATATTTATGACATGTCTTCACATATTTTGCAATGTCTTTTGTCATATTTTTCCAGTAATAATATCTCCTGATCTTCTCAGTGGTTCAATATATCCCACAATATCCTCCTTCTATAGGGTCATCATGGTATTTCAGCATTATCTCACGTATTGCCTTTGCATTCATGTTATCAATTTGATAATAGCGCTATTCTGATTTTATTCATATTTTATTTCCCACGTTCTCAAATTCACTTATCGAGACGAATTCGAAAATCCTCTCATGTGGTGAAATTTGAATCTTATTAATATTTAGTTTACAGGCTATTCGTTCAAGCCTAGGGAAAAATTGTCCTAAGTCAATATTCGCTTTAGTAAACAAATCTATTGTTATGCTAGCATATATTGATTTTTCCTTTTTGATATAACATCTGTGGGTTAAAATCTTTAATTTATAATATTTTTTGACGTCTATATTATTCAATTGTATATGTAACTTGGGTCTACCATTGTTATTGATATTTTGCTGATTTACTACTGGTTTACTAATTTTCATTTCATTAGTCATCGATCTTGTCGTGACCCTTAAAACGGATGAAATCATGTCGTTGATATCTTTTAAGTCATTTATTGTAATACGCGACAGTGCGTCGGCAGCATAATTATCTTTTACTCTCAGTTTTTGTTCATAGAACTTGTTGGTAGTAATTGTTTCAGTCCCTGAACCAAAAATATTAATTTTAAGTCGATTGAGTCTTCTTTTATTTCTACCTCGTTAATAACATTTGCATTAGGATTCTCTATTTTTTTTGACCATCTCCCATTTTCCTTCGTATTTGAAAATTTACAAGACTTAAATACTTCATCAGCTACAATAAATTAAGTATAAAAATAGTTATGATATAAATGGATCTAATGCAATTAAGATTAAATTTTAATAAATTATTTATGTTTTTATTTTTAATATTATTATTATTATACATTAATTTAATTATTATTAAAAATAAATAAAAAATAATAATTTTTCAATATTTCTATAGAAAAAAAGCGATTTTTTTCCTGAGGTTAACATATTCTGGGTATTACAGTATCGAGGGTATAAAATTTTAGTTAGGTATGTTATATACCGTCGGAAAGGTTAATTTGTCTAGTTTCTCAGTATAAGTGTTATTTGTAAGGTTTTAGATACAAACAGGAAAAAATTCAAAATAGCGAATTTGTGAAAAATTGAAAAACCGTTGTCTTGAGTTACAAAACATTTATTTTGATAGATATCCCACTCCCATCCCACTAAGCGACCAAAAAGTTCTTAAAGGAAAAATCCTAAGCTTTCTTATGAAAAAAAAAAATATGCCCTTTTTGAAAAAAAAGGCAAAAAATGCTTTAATTTAGCAAAAAAAAAAGAGTCTACAAATTTTTTATTTTTTTTTTTTAAGTATTTTTTTCCGAAATATTGAATAAATAGCTATCTAAACTCTTTAGGAGAAAATTTTCTAAGAACAATAGGTAATAAGTTACATGGATGAGAAGAAACACCTGTTTGGCCAAAATGTCAAATTTTGATCCCTCTAACTCAGAGAGATCTCGACCGATCTAATTGAAAAATTGTGTCTAAACTACTATCCTATAGGACTAACTTTGGTGCAAATTTCATCCCGTTCGGAAGACATTGGTTTCAAAAGTTGGTGCACTTGACATGAAATCCCCCATATACATATTTAGTTTATAAAATATAAAATATTACATTTTATTTTAATTTCTGTTTTTTTTTTAACAGCATAATTACAATAATTTTTTCTTTTATATAATTGTATCAAGATTAAATATAAGCTTTTCAAAGAGAACAAATCAGATTAATTGAACCACATTCCTTTGTTGATTTTTCTTACAAATTACTGTTTTTTTCTTTTCTATTTTAACGTCTTCTGGTTGCATAGCGGGATGCTCCTCTTTTTTTTTTTTTTTTTTTTTTTGTTAAACTAGGATGAACTACCTGTCCGTTGTTTTATTAGGGGTATATTGATGTGTATATTGATATATACCTGGGGTATATTGATGTGTTCTTCCTTCGATTTCTGCTGGCCCGTCCTTCTTATGTACTCTTCTATGGAGATTTGGCCCTTCCGCCATTGATTTTTAAGCTCCACTGTCTTTAGGCCAGACAGAATCTTCCTTCAGCGCAGCTGATGGATCGTTGTGGCTGTATTGTATTATTATTCCCAGAATTGCTCAATTTGAGAGCATAATCCTTGTATATATTTTTTCTACAATGCTCATCTAAGGAGCACTGGCAGGATCGCCATATAGCAAACAACACTCAAGCAATATATATACATATATACACAATATATTTTTAGTTATATATTAAGATTTTATTATAATTTTATTTATTGAATCTTTTTATGCTAAAATTATTATTGATTGATTTAATAAAAATGTTCTTCTTTATGTATAAATATTTCAACCTATATTAACAACAACGTGATATCTGCACTTGGCTCAGCATAAACATAAGTGCGCAAGCGTAGCAATAAACTACAACAACAACATACACATTCATGCAATCTTTCGTAAATGCAGTGGTCAACAATATTGATATTTGTTACTTCCGCATTTGCAAATATTGTACTGTATACTGTGTGGGTATTATACAGCATACTACAAAAGTCGTGTTACGCTACAAAATTCATAATGTGTTTATATAACCCAGAGACTGTACTAGGAGAAACTTTTGTCTTACCAGTTATTGTTTTAAAAGCATATTTTGGATTAATATTAAAAATTCTAATAATTTTTCATAGACATTGCCTTTTCAATCCATTTTGAAATAAAATTTTGGTTAAATGTTTTTATTATATTGGAAAACATAGTTGTAAAACATATTATAATTTCTTCAAGTATTCTTTTACATATGCAAATGAATGTTATAGATTTTTTTCGGGCGCAAGCGTTATTCGTACGTCTTCGCAAAAATTAAAGAGTTTCTGATTGACATTAGTTTGAGGGTGGCCAGAATGATTCCTTTTTTGGAATTGACTAAGCAGATAACTATGAGACTTGGATATCTTTTAGAGAACGGAAAAATAAGGGAGGTGTACGTCTTTGTAGCTGTCAATATCATATTTATGTGATGCAAATGGTGTTGAAAAATGACGTATTTTCGTTCTTTAATTTTTTTTTCATATTTAGTCCATAAAAACAATTCACCGCTAACAGTTCGCGTATATTGGAACGAGGTTGGACCACGAACACCGATCAATAGAAAATGCAAATAGAAGCTCTCGTTGCTTGGGTGGATTGTGTAAATAAGATCTAACGCGTCGGTGGAAAATACATGTGCGTAACCTGCAACTGGATTTCCTTGTTTTCTCCGTTGAAATTTCTTTGATGATTGATTCTAAACATATTTTGCCATTTCGGGTTAAAAGTAAAAATAAATGAATTATTTCCATTCCTACAAAAATCTGTTCATTTTCTACTTTGACTCAGGTTACATGTGCAGACTCATGCTAGTGTTCATATCATCGTAAATGATGCTGACACTATATTCTTTTATGATCGAAAACACTATAGAATTTACGTACTCTTTACCTTTTATTTATTTAGTTTTTTTCTTGTTCAACCATACATTATCATCTCCGTACTTTCATATTGTAGAATGTGTTCATCTTTACATATTACTCGTATTTATGTATGTCTGTCTAATTGTGCGTCCTCCTTTTTCTGCTTATATAAGTATATAGCGTATAGATTTATAAAATGTTATGAACTATTCCCTTTTTCCTCAATTTCATTCACTTTGTATGCCAATGATGTTAGTGGATTGTTGTTGTTGTTGTTAGTGCTTTTCAAAAGGCAGTCAATGTAAATGCTAGTGCTTTAACTAAATGATTTTTAATAAAATAAAAAAATATGTTTGTTTTCATATTATCTTTGGTTTATTTGTATGTGGGAGTGTGTGTGTGTGTGTGTGTATGTGTTGAAGTAGAAAAAGTACTCGTAGCATTTGTCTATCGAACAAACGCATCTATACAAAGTTATTCATAGTTAAACACAAACAAAGCACTAACACATGTAACATATGGATCTATCCTATCGGTGTTTAATTGAATTTATGAACAGCAATCTCAAAGTATTCACATGCATATTATAACATTGCTAATACACTTGAGAATAGAATATTACACTGGATGGAAAATTTTGGTAAATTCATGCTCCTCACCTTAATTTTTAATAAAACTTTCTTTGACACTGGCTCAAAACGGAATCTGAGAAAATTAAAGATTTATTTAGGTAGCTACAATAACAGGAGGTAACACTTTAAATTCGTTGCGGATTTATTATCCGTTATTGGATAATTTTTATCAGTTAGAAAAATAGTTTAAGCGGACTTCGAGAAATGGTTATCTTAAGCATATTTTTGAGCCTTTATTTACATTGTCATTTCTAGTTTATGGGATATCGCTGATAGAAAATTTTAAAATTGTTATTTATTCCCGTTTTTATCTCACTGCTGGGCCCTGTTTATAATATTGTTAAAGTTTAAAGACGCGATTTACATTAATCAAGTTACGCAGGTTTCAAAAATGCTGTAAGTATGGGAATGATAATTTCATTTCATTTCATTTATTCAGGCAATGGAATAGAAGAGTTTCTTACAGCCTATAACTTAAATCAAAAATTAATATATAAATTAAATAAATATGTCTGATTTTATTAATTAAATAACTCAAAGAGAAACAGCTTGAAACTTTCTTTTGAACTGCAAAATTCAATAGTGCCATTCAAATTTTTTTTAATGGCCATTTTATACTAATAGACTAAAGCTTATCAGACTTCCAAATCTTGAGAGTAGAAGGACCATTTTAGGTGTCACCTTTTTTTCAACTTTGCGAATGGGGACGCTCGGAGTTTGTTTTATCAAATTTAAATTTTAATATACTTTCTAGATTCACAGGAGATTTTAATCCGCCTCATTTGGACTATTTTAGAACTAGTTATGCTAATTTTAACCTTTCCACAGAATTTGTCATGGTTATAATAAGTTACACAATTTCGTTGATTTTAATTGTAATGTATTGAAAGTAAAGCGCGGTGTAACTGAATATCAATTAACTATTTTTTTGTTCTTTATGCTTTTAAGTTTGTTTGTTCCTAATATCAACTGATGACATAGTCTATAGCTGATTTACGATCACACAATCTAATTGCCAGCTCTTGGAATGCGCCAAGATTTGGACCATGGTGTGTACGTGGTCCCAACGTTAAGGGGGCGTACCCGTTTAGTCAGATGGGGCGCGTAACTGTAAGGCGGGGCTCGTTCGTTTAGATAATAAAAGATATCCTAATATGTTTCTTAATTTTTGACCTATTTTATTTCTTTGCTTTCTCTCTAATTTGTTCCTTTTGTAGCAAAGCTAATTTATTCATAGTTATAGCTATTGCTTCTATTACATAAAGTACTTTTTTTTTAAGCCCGATAGAACTTGAAATTGTAAAAAATAACACAAGACATTAAATTTTATTCAAAGAAATAATTTCGTTCGAAAGACCAATTTAAGGCATTGATATTTTAAATTGATTTTGATGAAGCTCATTCTGGACGTAAAATTTTTTGCCACTTTTTCGAGCATTGTTAGCCGTGAAACACACTAACAATGTTGACCTTCAAGGCGTCAATTGTTGCTGGTTTATCAGCATAAATCAGTGACTTTACGTAGCCCCACAAGAAATAGTCGATGGTTGCGGTCAGCGTATGGCAAAGAGCTCCATCCTGTTGAGACCAGATCTGGCAAAATTCCATCCATATTTTCACACAAAAAATCATCGATCGATCTTCATTGAACACAATGTGAGCTCCTGTCACCGTTGATGAACTTTGGGGGTAATTTTACGATCCAAATACCGACTAGGGAAGAGTGGGCCGCAAACTCTGTCATAGACAGGGCTACGATCTCAGTGTATATTGACGGTTCGAAGACGGAAGAAGGTACAGGTTCAGGGGTCCACGCCGAGCAACTTGACATTCAGGTTACTCGAAGAATCGCTGACAAATGTAGTGTTTTTCAGGCAACGAAAATAATTCTGGAACTGGATATAGATCCAAAGACCATTAGCATTTTCGTGGACAGTCCTGCTGCTCTCAGAGCTCTGAAATCAAAGACAGTTAGACCGAAGTATGTGAGAAAATGTATCAGGTCGCTCGACCGGATCCGGTAGCACACCGTGAGGCTGATATGAGTTCCAAGATGTAGTTGGGTCAAAGGAAACGAGCTGGCTGACGAGTGTGCGCGGAAAGGCTCAGTTTCTCTGAGCGGGACGATGGATACTGATATTAGAATCCCTATCAGAGCTGTCTAATCTGATTCAAGAGGCAGCTGATCTTAAATTAAGGACAAGGTGGACGCAACTGACCTTCTGCAGAATATCTCAAATCCTATGGCCCTTGCCTAATCCAAGGAGAATGAAATGACTCCTTGCATTTGGTAAAGGGACAATCGGCCTACTTATAGGAGTACCCACGAGACTCTGTGTAATAGGGCAGATGGCTGAATGCATAGGTGTCTCGAGAGCTGTCTTCTGTAGGAGCTGTATGGATGTGGACGAAGAGAAGTTAGTGCAACATTTGCTGTGTAAATGTCCAGGACTGCAGGAGCGACGCCTTAGATATCTTGGGCGAAGTTTCTTCGATAACATGGGCTGCATAGTAGATGTTCCACTTGGTGACCTTGCGGACCCTTGAGGGAATCAAGCTGGTTCAGGAGGGATGCATAACGGACGAAAAGGGTGTTTTCACTTGTTATTTTCTTTTCCTTTCATTTTCCATACCCTTTACACTACATATCTGTACTCTTTAATCCATTTTCTTATCTCTACCTTCCGGCACTTTCTAAAGGGTTTCCCAATGGGCCATATGGCCTCCGAATATAAACGCCTTCGGGCGGCTGACCCATCCAACCTAACCTTTTTATACCCTATACCACTATGTGGTTTGGGTATAATGACTTTGTGCTGCTGTTTGTAACTACCAAAAATCAGAATTACTATCTGATTCGATATAACGATGTCCGTCCGCCCGTCCGTCCGTCCATCTGTGTGTCCATGTAAAGCTTGTAATCAAACTGCAGGTCGCAAATATGAATATATTTTGACGAAATTTGGCATTTTATCTTTTATCGGCCATGGATGAACGCTATTGAAATTGGTGAGAATCGGTCCATGGTCAGACCTAGCCCCCATATAAATGACCCCTATGAAATCGACATAAATTGCCATAAGATCCCAAGTATTGTATAGATCTTAGTCAAATTGGGTTTGTATGTGTTTATTACATCTATTAATGAATAGCCCAAAAACGATACCTATGGGACAACTCTTAGTCATAGGCCCATTATAGAGCTGCTTCCCGATCTTCACTTAAATCTATCAAAAAACAAAACAAGTAAGAAATTATAGTCGGTCTAGACCGACTATACGATACCCTATACCATGCGTTTAGAAACCCTATCTCTTAGGCCCAACTAACTGGACATAGAAAATAAGCAAAAACCAAATTTGAGTGGGATTTTTATTAATTTTTTTGGCTGCAGATATGAAAAAGTTCATATCGGCTGCTATATCTATATGGGGACTAGGACCAAAAATGGACCAATCCTGATCATGTTTGGTAAAGTCTCTTGTATTTTGCAAAACTATATACAAACAAAATTTGAGAAGAATCAGTGCAATATTTTTGTTTTTAATAGATTTAAGTGAAGATCGGGAAGTAGTCTATATGGGGCCAAAGGGACCATTTTTGGAGTATTCATTAATGGATATAATGAACGCATACAAACCCAATTTGAGTAAGATCTTTATGACAATTTGGATCTTATGGCAATTTATGTCGATTTCATAGGGGTAAGTTGTATGGGGGTTAGGTCTGAACATGGGCCGATTCTCACCAATTTCAATAGCGTTCATCCCATGGCTGATAAAAGATAAAATGCCAAATTTCGTCAAAATATATTCATATTTGCGACCTGCAGTTTGATTACAAACTTTACATGGACACACAGACGGACGGACGGACGGACGGACATTGTTAAATCAACTCAAAAAGTGATTCCGATTCGATCGGTATAATTAAAGATGGGTCTAAGTCAAATATTTTTGGTTGTTACAAACAGCAGCACAAAGTCATTATACCCAAACCACATAGTGGTATAGGGCATAAATATTGCACTGATTCATCTCAAATTTTGTTTGTATATATTTTTGCAAAATACAAGAGACTTTACCAACCAAGGTCAGGATCGGTCCATTTTTGGACCCAGGCCCAATTAGGCATAGCATCGGATGTAAATTTTTTCATATCTGCAGCCAAAAAAAATAATAAAAATGCCACTGAAATATGGTTTATGCTTATTTTCTATATCCAATTAGTTGGGCTTAAGAGATAGGGTCTCACAACGCATGGTATAGGGCATCGTATAGTCGGTCTGGACCGACTATAATTTTCTTACTTGTTATAGATGTAATGGAGTCTATGGCTTCTGCTGTGGATTGGTCTAATTCTATATGTGGCAAATTTTCGATAAAACATGAACGAAGTTGGCGAAAGAACAACGCATGTGTGATGGTCTCGTGCCTTTTATTCCTCACCAGCTGGATCATGCAGGACGAATCGATAAAATTTAATTTTCTTCCACATTTTCGTTTACAGAGGCGACATTCCCTTCAATATGCACATTCTTTACATGCTGATTTTATTGAATCATTTCGAGATTACGTGGTATGAAATCTACGCACAGTTCCACGAATGGCTTGCCCAGATGGACAGTTGAGTGCACCATAAAAATCACGAAGTCATATATCTGTGGTTTTCTAGAATAACCGCGTATGTCATAAAATCAAAATGTTCAGGGGAGCCAAAAAACGTTATATTTGAAATAATGGGCTCGCTATAAAGTTTTTAGAGCTTTTTATTTAACAGTCCTGTAGATATGGGCAATAAATACTTTATGTAAAATTTTGAGTCAAAAATCTTCAGAGGAATAGATATGAAAAAAATAATATGTAAATAATACTTAAAGTGTGTGCAGACAAACGTCGTATTCTTTGAAATAGAAAACTACCAATGCAACCACCCATGTAGATATAAGTTGTTGTTGCTTGAAAAATGGATTTTTTGTTCGTCAACAAGAAGTTAACGGGACTTGGGTTGAGCATATAACAACGTATCAAGAATAATAGTGACAAAAAATAACAGAAATAAACACACAAGTTTTTATAAGTGGTTATAAACTGAAAAATGATCCAAAATAATTTTGAATTTTTTTCATTAATAACAACGTATGTGCCGTTTTCTGAGAAAATAATTTGTCAACGATCAAACGTAGGTTGGCATACGTCGATAGTGCTGCAAATTAATTTAATAAACATTTAAGTTACGTCGTTATTTAAAGAAAAAAAAAAAATGGTCAATATTAAAAAAAAAAATTAACACATGTAAAGAGCGTTAAAAATTACGCGGTTATTCCAGAAAACCACAGATATAAGTCGAGCGAATCGGTGACTGATTTTCACAGAAAATTAGGATAATATCGTTGCGTTGTTCAAGCGTGAATTTATTCACAATGTGTTGCCAGAGTATACTGATTAAAAAAAGTGCAAAAAAATTTTGATTTTGCAAAAAAAGTCAACAAAATTAGAAAAAGTAGAAAAAATTTTCATATAGAAACAATCTATTCAATTAAAACATAACAATTATCACAATGTTCAATAAATCGCTGATGAAGGCTGAAATGCCAGAAACCGGTCCGATTAAGAATACAGTGCAGTTATGAATTTTTGAAATATATGCTTTCTTCTTCTTTACCACGCACCATTTAAATTTTTTTAGTTTTTAAATTTTTTCCCAAAGATTGAAGAAATAGCTATCTAAACTGTTTGAGCAAAATTTACCTAAGAACAATAGGTAAAAAGGTACATGGGTGAGAAAAAACACCCGTTTGACCAAAATATCAAATTTTGACCCCCCTCTAACTCAGAGAGTTATTGACCCATCTTGTTGAAAAAATGTGTTTAAGCTATTATCAAATAGGACTAACCTTGGTGCAAATTTCATCGGAAGACATCGGTTTCAAAAGTAGGGTCCTTGACATGAAATGCCCCATATGTCAAATATTAAGTGCAGTATGATAGTTCGTTTGACAGCTAACATTTTCGTAATTCTAAATAACCAAAAAAAAAAACAACCCTTGTAAAAGAAACTTCTACAAAAATTAACATATTTTTCTTTAAAAGTTCCTTCTCGAAGCATTTTCTGAATTTAAAAAATTGGTTATAATTGATTAGCATGCTTTTAGGGTCTTTATTTAATGGAAAGATAAAATCTCCTAGAATTTACGGTCGAATTTCGAGGTCTAGAATCTGCTAGTTATAATTACTCTTTGAGTCAGGGAATATAAAAAATTAATTTTTTGACTTAAATTGAATGAAATCGACATAGGTCGTATATGGGTACCCCGCTGAATATTTCGGTCTATATTAAAAATGGGAAGAGCAAAGATTCCGACGTCCAATAATTTCGTCAATTTTCCCCAAGAAGTTGAAAACATCCACAAAATGCACGAAAACACCCCCTGGCGACTGTTAAAAATAAAAGTATATGTGAAAAATGATTTCAACGACCCAAAATACCCCCGGTATAAACATTTTCAATAATTTTTTTTACATTTGAATGAGTTTTATGGAAAACATCATGAAAATATATTCATCGTAATTTTGGCAGGCTCGAAAATGGATTTAGAGGTATGGCTCCTTGGTCAAATATACTTGTTATGGCTCATAGTACCAGAATCGCGATGAACGCATGGAGTAAGAGTAATAGACCCACCCTAATGCAAGCATATACTTTTCTTAGTAAGTAATTTTTTGCGGCATAAAAAAAGCTATACCCATTCCTTGATACTAGGAAATTTTATTTTTTTATTCAATTTGTTTTTTTTTTTAAGTTTTTTTTTTAACTAATTAAGGTATATATATATATATATAAATTTGTGAATATTTAAATAAAATTCATCATAAATATTTGCGAAGCATTGTCTGAATTTAAAAACTAAGTAGTTTTGGAAAATTCTTGATTTTTTTCACAACCAAGCGAAAAACGAAAATCCAAAGATGTAAAATATATGTTATTCTTGAGGTTCCCATGAGACGAAAAGTTATATCATTACCATTGACTATATATAGCATGGTCGTAGGAGTTGGCTTTTATGGAAGCTCATTTTATCTAGTGCATAAGATATCATAATAAATCACTTCTTTTGAAAATATTTTCCAGAAAACTTTACTTGCAATTGTGCCACAACTTAACAGAATATTTGTTCACTTATTTTCAGATTTAGTTATTAAAATGTTTTCTTGAGTGTAGCTTTTTTACTTTACTAATTATAAAATGCAATAGTTCTAAAATCATAGCACTTTTTATTACTATTTTCCACACATTTGCGCGCACACACACACACACACTATAACAACTTGAAAGACTTGCAAAACATAAGTTAGTTCATTTGAAGTAAATATGCAGGTAATAAACCTAAACGTAGTTAAAGCAAAACGTGAATCAAAAGTGAATACTTCTCTATACTTCAGTTTCCATGATATCTATAGAACAAACTAGGTATGAGTAGCTATCGTATGAAAGATTACTAAATAATATGACAAAAAATAAATAATGTTATAAGGAAAATCAATAAAATTAAAAAATATTTAGAATAAAAAGAGTTCAATTATGTGTTAAAGACATATTCATATAAAAACAAAAACAAAAACAAAAACCAAGAATATCATAAATGAAAAGCTTTTGAACAACAACAAGAAGTCTGCAAGTATAACAACTATAAAGTCTGTCGTTATTGGCAATTGATATCATTAAAGGTGGCAACAAACATGTTACTTACAGCTACTGTCCTTGTATGCAACTTCATACTACCTACTTACTACTAATACATGATTCCTACAACAAAGGACCTGAAGCAGACGTAGAGGTTTCTTTGTATTTAAAACTAATCATGTAGAAATGTAGTGTAGATAATACTTACAATGGAAAAATAAGATTATTTTAAATACATGTAAATACAAGTTAGAGGTAAGTCAATTGCATAGTTAAATGAAACAAGCTTAAACTACTGCACTAACGTTTAAGTCAGTATAAAAGTAATTGTTTTAGCTTTACGGTAAATTGCCTAGAAAAATTAAATCTTAAAATTGTATTTAAAGCAATCGTTTTTGGAATTAACTAAGTGAGATGATACACAAAACAAGATTACGACCAATGAATTGTTTTAGTAAATACCTATTTCATAAAAGGAATTAATTTTTTATGTGTAAACATCTATGCATTCTGGGGGTGGGGGGTAAAATCCAATTTCACAATACAATCACAAAACAAGTAAGAAAATTATAGTCGGTCTAGACCGATACCCTATACCATGCGTTTAGAGGCCCAATCTCTCAGGCCTGACTAACTGGATATAGAAAATAAGCATAAACCAAATTTGAGTGGGATTTTTATTAATTTTTTTGGCTGCAGATATGAAAAAGTTCATATCGGATGCTATATCTATATGGGGACTAGGCCCCAAAATGAACCGATCCTGACCATGTTTGGTAAGTCTCTTTTCTTTTGCAAATATATATACAAACAAAATTTGAGAAGAATCAGTGCAATATTTTCGTTTTTTGATAGATTTAAGTGAAGATCGGGAAGCAGCTCTATATGGGGCCTATGACTAAGAGTTGTCCAATAGGGATAATTTTTGGACTACTGATTAATGGATGTAATAAATACATACAAACCCAATTTGACTAAGATTTATATGATAATTTTGATCTTATGGCAATTTATGTTGATTTCATAGAGGTCATTTGTATGGAGGCTAGGTCGGAACATGGACCGATTCTCACCAATTTCAACAGCGTTCATCCTATTATTGACAAAAGCTTATATACCAAATTTCATCGAAATACGTTCATACTTGCTACCTGCAGTTTGATTACAAGCTTAACATGGACACACAGACGGAGGGACGGACGGACATCGTTAAATCAAATCAGATAGTGCTTCTGATTCGATCGGTATAATAAAAGATGGGTCTAGGTCAAATATTTTTGGTAGTTACAAACAGCAGCACAAAGTCAGCGTAAGGGAAAATCGGTGTGAGGTATATGTAATTGTATTGGTGTATTTAGTAAGCACAAGCGCCGAGTTCGCTGTCGGTTTAGCAAAATCACAAATCTTTTTTGTTAATTTTAAATATTCAAGTGTATATTTGCTATTGACAGAACTTTTTCATTAAGCAGAACCGCTAGGTGTGCTGCGAGTTTAGAAAGCTAAATACTAGGAAAACTTTGAAGAACTCAAAAATAAACTTTGGTGTTTTTTTAATTACTACACCTTTTCCAATTGTATTTCAGAAAACATCAATTGAATTTCAGAAAGTAACAATTGTGTTTCAGAAAACATCAACTGATTTTCAGAGAATATCAATTGTGATTCAGAAAGTATCAATTGTATTTCAGAAAACATCAATTGTGTTTCAGAAAGTATTAATTGTATTTCAGAAAACATCAATTCACTTGCAGAAAGTATTAATTAAATTTCAGAGAACATCAATTGATTTTCATAATAAAGTAATATTCAATTCTATTTCAGAAAGCATCAATTGATTTTCAGAAATTATCACTTGTATTTCAGAAAATATCAATTGAAATTAAGAGAATATCAATTGAGTTTCAGAAATTACGAAATGTATTTCACAAAATATCAAATGTATTTCAGAAATCATCAAATGTATTTCAGAAACCATCAAATGTATTTTTGAAAATTTAAAATGTATTTCAGAAAACATCAAATGTATTTCAGCAATTATTTAATGTATTTCAGAAAATATAAAATCTATTTCTGAAATTATCAAATGTAGTTCAGAAAATATCAAATGAATTTCAGAAAACATCAAATGTATTTCAGAAATTATTAACTTTACTTCAGAAAATATGAATTAGGTTTTAGAAAATATCAATTGAGTCTCAGAAAAATATTCAGAACGCTATATAAAAATATATTTTTTTAAGTATTACACTGGGTTTGTAATATTTCTTAGAAACTACATATCGTCACCTAAAATGTAAAAGGTCGTAAGTAATATTTTTATTTTTTTACATGAGAAGCAAACACATCATAAAACAAAAACTACTTTAAACTTAATACCCAAATTTTAGAATCAAGCTGAAAAATAGAGATGGATTTTTATTTATGAAAACAAATTTATGGTAAAATAGTAGCTTTAAATAAAAGGCCGTAATTATAATACAAATTGACTTTTAACTTTCTGTTAGTTACGGCCTTTTGCATTTTAGGTGACGATATAAACGTTGTTTTTTCAAAATGATGTCTTCAAAATCGGTCAAAATTCTATCCTGGTGTTTATATTGTAGCTGATTAACAAATGAAATCCTCATCTTCCTTCGATTAAAAGGCTGCCCTTGATAGTTTATTTTCCAGTTCATAAATAAGTCCAGATATTGCTAAACATTTTCTATGACTCCAAAACACTAATTAAAACAATAATAACATTTCGGCATTGTAGGGTAAACTACTTTTTAATTCTGAATTTTAATAGATATTTCCTGAAATTCAATTGATATTTTCTGAAATACATTTGATAATTTCTGAAATACATTTGATCACTTCTGAAATACATTTGATATTTTCTGAAATACATTTGATGTTTTCTAAAAAAAATTTGATACTTTCTGAAATACAGCTAATTGATTTTTTGAAATTGCGAAGGTCCCAACAACAGATTTTTATATTATAATACATTTTTTTAATTAAAGTTTTTAACACTCAGGGGATTGTCGTCATATTATTAATATGAATAGTCAGATGAAAAAGGAAATGATTATTGGACATTGCACCGCCCATAGAAAAAAGTGACAGTCTTGAAACTTTCAACAAGTATATAAATTACCGATGTGAGCAGTAATGGAAAATATGGTAGAAATCGCCTATTCCAAAATCGCCAAAATCAATAATCGGCAAAAACGATAATCTTAAGATTCAAAAATCGGCTTAATCAAAAATATCCACAATCGAAAATCGCCAAAGGTCAATAATCGCTGAAATAAAATATTGCCAAATAATATACTAACCTCATCGAAAACCGATGAAAAGTGTTGCCGCATGTAATATGGAAAATCCATGATTTTGTCTTGTTTCACAGTAGGAACGCCGATAATTTTTGCGCTAAAATAAAAAAAAATTAAATAAATTAAATTAAATGTTTTAATTGTACAATGCAATGTTCGTGGGAAAAAATAATTATTAATACGTGCATGACAATAATCCCGGTAACTAGTAGTGAGGAACATCAGGGCATACCAGTTGAAACATTAAATGATTAGATATTACTTTTCAAATTTTTATAAATAGATTGCCTGGCTTGAAGTTTTCAAATATTTCAACCTCTGACACTTTCTGATATGAATTTTTTAAAAGCGAAAAAAAGGCTTGTTTTCAATTTTAAGATATGAATAATGTCAGATTATTATTACGTGTATATACGTTATAGCACAACATTTGGAGAATATTTGAAAAAAAATTCAATTCAAAATTTTAATAAATAAGTCCGTGACAGCGAACCTCCGGAGGCGCCTCGACCAAAAGTTGTTTAGAGGCGAACATCATAACTCGTTACTGGATCATGTGAATCAAAAAAGTTGATATGTGCTTAGAAGCTGATATATTTCTCGAGGTAATCACGGAGAACTTTTTTTTATTTTTTTATTTTTGGCAGCATTTTGAAGTGAAAAATATGATTATACCCTATACCACTATGTGGTTTGGGTATAATAACTTTGTGCTGCTTTGTAACTACCAAAAATGTTTGACCTACACCCATCTTTTATTATACCGATCGATTCAGAATCACTATCTGATTCGATATAACGATGTCCGTCCGTCCGTCTGTGTGTCCATGTAAACCTTGTAATCAAACTGCAGGTCGCAAATATAAATATATTTTGACGAAATTTGGTATTTGAGCTTATATCAGCCATGGCATGAACTCTGTCGAAACTGGTGAGAATCGGTCCATGTTCAGACCCAACCCCCATACAAATGACCCCATGAAATCGACATAAATTGCCATAAGATCCAAATTGTCATATAGATCTTACTGAAATTGGCTTTGTATGCGTTTATTACATCCATTAATTAGTAGTCCAAAAATGATCCCTATGGGAGAACTCTTAGTCATAGGCCCCATATAGAGCTGCTTCCCGATCTTCATGTTTCCAAATAAAATATGCACATTTTTGAGCTATAACTCAACATTGTTAAATTAAATTAACTTTGTACAGGACGGATGTTGTTTTTTGTATAATTTTAATATCTGGAGTAAAAACTGCTTTTCTTCTTCATTATTTATCAATACGTTATTAAAATGTTTTATGAATTTAACGCCTCTTTCGGCAGTATCGTTTGCTACACATAAGTCCTTGCAGAAATGTAGCTCTTTTTAAAATCTTCGATAGATTCCCATGTCGATGGAGGATATATTAAAAATTCTGCAGAAATACTTAAGCAGCTGAAACATATCTGAGTCCAAAATAGTTTCACATACTACTTGTTTGTATTGTTTTTGTCCGGAAGAACCATCACATCCTCATTTACAAAAAAGAATTAACTTTGTGTTTCCATTGACATTCTTACTTACAAATATATAAAAAGGGTGGTGTATTTTGTAAGCACATATCATTACTGGTAATAGAACAAATAATGATAATGATAATTTAGCACACCATTGTATACTTATGGGGCTGTTTAAGTGACCGTAATATGAATTTTTTTTTTTGAGCAATTTCATTAAAATGAAAAAGTGTTTTACCCACGGGTCGTCGTGGGTGCAAAAGTATATACAGGATTAAAGAGGACACTTTCACCTTTCTTCGGGTGGTATCCGTTTCTTGTTCCCTTTTTTTCCCTAGAAGTTCTCTTCCACTAAAACTAAAATTTTACAAAAATATTGTAGTTTAATAAATGTTTCATAACGCCCCTAATATTAAACAGAAGGGCTGTAACCACTTACAAGGAATAAAGACTAAAAGCCTACCAACCTTGTAGAAAGGACCTCAGATCACTATCGATGACAACTTGCGAGTAGTAACCATTTATTTTTGAATAAAAAAAAAAAAACAAAAATCACCTTTTTCTGAGATTAAAAAAACAGTTGAGTTTGACAGCATGCCACGCACACAATTAGGAATAGTTTAACCTAATTTTTTGGCTATCTCAATTTGGATATATTAGCTACAAAATTGCGTTAAAAGTTTGAAAGTCGGTGACAAAAAAAATTTTCTTTTGGCCAATGAAATGAAAATTTCAGCCACAGTGCACCTGCGTTTAAAAATTTAATAACTTTTTTGTTTTTTATAATTTTTTATTTTTATTTTCAGATTTTTTTCACCGAACCCTGCTTCACTAACTTGCAACATTGTGTGAACGAGCAATGGACCAAGGGATAGAATTTTACTTTTCCAATGGACATTGAGTTTCACTGAAGTAAAGAATAACACCAAAAATTGCATCTAGCCAAACAGCATATAATCGTTACAAGGTTCAGTGTCGGGCTTGCCACGAGAATATTACAGAACCATTGCATCTATCAAAAACCAAAAATATTGCACTGATTCTTCTCATATTTTGTTTGTATATATTTTTGCAAAATACAAGAGACTTTACCAAACATGATCAGGATCGGTCGCATGGTATAGGGTCTCGGTCGGTCTATACCGACTATAATTTTCTTACTTGTTTTTGCTATAAATTTTGGTGAATTTGTGTAGAACTAATGTATAAAATTTCAAAAGAATCGGTCAAGCAAATATTGAGTTATGACGTTCATGAACCTCAAACATGTTATTTGCGAGAAAATCGATTTAAAGTTTTTAAAAACTGATTTTTTATACGAGCCAAGTCACTGGAAACGCTGTATCTTCTTTAGTTTGCTCCGATTTACTTGAAATTTTGACACAACACTCTCGACATTCAGTAAGAAAATTAAAAAAAGGTTTTATAAAAAACTAATTTTTTGACTTAAATTGAATGAAATCGACATAGGTCGTATATGGGTACCCCACATAATTTTCAGCGCTGAATATTTTGGTCTATATTAAAAATGGGAGGAGCAAAGATTCCGACGTCCAATAATTTCATCAGTTTTCCCCAAGAAGTTGAAAACATCCACAAGATGCACGAAAACACCACCTGGCGACTGTTAAAAATAAAAGTAAATGCGAGAAATGGTTTCAGCGACCTAAAATTCCCCCGGTATATACATTTTCAATAATTTTTTTTCAGTTTGAATGAGTATTATGGAAAATGTCATGAAAATATCTTCACTGGAATTTTGGTAAGCTCGAAAATGATTTTAGAGGTATGGTTCCTTGGGCAAATATACTTGTTATGGCCCATAGTATCGAAATCGCGAAGAAACCATGGAGCCAAAATAATTGACCCTCCCTAATGTATATAATTTTCTATAGATTTTTCATTCAAATTGAACTGACTTAGTAACCTCTTGCGGCGTAAAAAAGAGCTATATCTATTCATTGATATTAGCAGCGCCCATCACTCAAAATTCCAGGGAAAATTCTAGGAAACTTTATTTTTTCATTCAATTTGTTTCTTTAAAAGTTTTTTTTTTTTTAAATTACGTATATATTATATAAAAATTTGTGAATAATTAAATAAAGTCCATTATAAATATTTGTTGAACACATAGAATCTATAATATTAATATGCTAGGCGATTTCTTGTGCCGGTGTTTTTTCTACCGTTTTATCCTGATTTTGACCAAACTTATATTAATTGAAAGGTATTTCATTTTAGCTATTCACCAGACTTACAGATTTTTAAATTTTTGCCTTTATATTGAGCAAATTGTATTTAAGGTTGCTACTAACACTTACATGAAATAATATGTGTGTGTTTATTGAAATTGTTAATGTTAATGATTTCTTCATTCACAATAGTAATAAACCAAAAAAGTGTTTGTGTGTGAATTGGCAAAGTTGAAAAATAAAGTTGCCTAGAAATTGCACTCGAATTCTGAGTGCTGGAATCTGCTAATATACATACATAAATGGGTTTGTTAATAAAAAATTTTATAACAGCCTAAAGGTATGCTAATCAATTTTAGCCAATGCACAAACAAACACACAGCATTGTACAGGTTTTTATTTGATGCTTAAATATGCGTTTTATGTATGTGTTAGTAGCAACTTTAAATGATTATCACTCCAAATAAATGTACCAAATGGTACGCTTCTGCAAAGGTGGTGCAAATCTGCAAAGGCATACATTTTAAATGGTATATTTTTTCTTAAAATCGGTTGCTAACTGAGAGTGTAGAAGATGTCACAAGAAATCGCCTTGCTTAATAATATTTCAGATTTAAATATGGTGTTTAGCCGTAAGTACAAATCTAAATATGGCATTTTTATTAAATTTGTATAGATCGTTCTTGTCTCTTAATTTTTCTGTTGTATTACACGTTTGTCTTAGAGTCATTACATAGCAGATCAAGCGGAAAGTGAAACTCTGCAGACCGTTCTGCAAGCATTAAATAACTTGTGCTATTACTTTATTTACTGGTGATAACCCGGCAGTCCTTACAGCTTGTCACGAAACCTTTTATGCGTATATTCACTAAAAGGACCTCTTTCAGTTTCGTGTCACTTTCATGAATAGGCTGTGGCTGTTATGGCTGTAGTCTGAGAGTCAGCTTTAAGTATTTTGGCAGATTTGTTGTCTGTTCCAGAGGAATTCATTTAACCATATCTGGGCATTTAATTTGAATCGATATTGTATTCATTATCCTGGCGAACAGATTCGCATGCCTAATAATCTGACCTACGGATATTTATATTCATGATTTCTTTTAACATCAAATATTTAAAACTGTAGAACCTTTTATACCAACATATCTTATTAAATACTTCTCACACACTACACGTAATATATATAAACTGTTCTACTTTGTGGTCAGGCTATAATGAGTATATTGTTACCAAAATATTTTAGTGTCTCTAAAACAATGTGAGTCGTATACAAATACACCCAATTAAGTAAACTAGATGCACCATACAGTTTTACAAAAGTTTCCACAAAAACCAATTTTATTCTCTATTACTTAAAGTGTCTCTGTTAGTTTGAAAAATTAAGAATCTTTGCAACTTTAACACATTTTAATTATTTAAGCAAAACTCCTAAATAAAATTATGTTTTAACAAAAATATTACATAATTATAACAAAATCCTTTAGAAGAGTATGTGCATTGTGTGTCGAAATATGTGTATAGAAAATATATTCTAAAGTGCATAAAAACATTGTTTTAAAAGCTTTTTACAATGGCAACAATATAATATGATTTTAATTTAATTATTTACATTTTATATTGAAAAAAAAAAAAAAGAATATGGAAAACACACAGCTAAAAAGCTCTTGTTAGCCACTTGTGTGAATGGTCATAACAATATTGCTTACAATTCTCACCTCTTTTGTTAACTTGTTCATACCATTTTAAATAACTGTTACAGTAATAAACACTAAAAGAAACAAAGTTGAATTTCTAAAGGTTCTTTCATACAAATTATTATTCGCACAATTGCCTTTTTAACGTGAAGCGGGTGATGATGCTATCATAATTTTATTCACCCAACACTATAATGTGCTGCAGGATATTACAATGGGCGAAAACAAAAGAAGCAAAAATATAAAAAAAAAAATTTCAAAAATTAAAATTTTTATCGGAGAAAGCATTTTACAGACAAAACCGTAAATTTACTTACCAAGTTCTTAGTAAGACACTCCTTAAAATTATAACTCTTTGCAATTTTTAGTTAAAAACATAAAGTTCCATATATCACAAGATGTATTTGCTTTTAATTTTCTAAAAGAAAGAAAAAAAAACAAGCCTTTAATCTATATCAGGAAAAGGCTCAAAAATTCTGACCATGACAAGTGCAAAATGACTTAATATTTGGCCACTATCAAGCCACAGGCTGAAATGATTGCAACTAACAAAAAAGTGGGGCAATACTATAAATCTGTAAATTCCTTGCTGTAAATTGTGAAGGCAAATTTCGAAGAAAACATTACACAATTATTTACTTAATGCAATCTCTATTAAATAAGCGCAAATCAATTCAAATTCCTTGGCTAGGGACGAATGATATAAACTTAAAATTATGTGATGCAATATTTTAAAAATAAATCTTAATTTATTCAGAAATGAATTCATTAAGAAATAAAAAAAAAACAAGTAAGAAAATTATTGTCGGTCTAGACCGACTATACGACACCCTATACCATGTGTTTAGAGACCATATCTCTCAGGCCCAACTAACTGGATATAGAAAATAAACATAAACCAAATTTGAGTGGGATTTTCATTAATATTTTTGGCTGCAGATATGAAAAAGTTCATATCGGATGCTATATCTATATGGAGACTAGGCCCAAAAATGAACCGATCCTGACCATGTTTGGTAAAGTCTCTTGTATTTTGCAAAAATATATACAAACAAAATATGAGAAGAATCAGTGCAATATTTTTGTTTTTTGATAGATTTAAGTGAAGATCGGGAAGCAGCTCTATATGGGGCCTATGACTAAGAGTTGTCCCATAGGGATCATTTTTGGACTACTCATTAATGGATGTAATAAATGCATACAAACCCAATTTGAGTAAGATCTATATGACAATTTGGATCTTATGGCAATTTATGCCGATTTCATAGGGTTCAATTGTATGGCGGCTAGGTCTGAACATGGACCGATTCTCACCAATTTCAACAGCGTTCATCCTATGGCCAAAGTATACCAAATTTCATCAAAACATATTCCTTTTTGCGACCAGAAGTTTGATTACAAGGTTTACATGGATACACAGGCGGACGGACGGACATCGTTAAATCGAACCAGATAGTGATTCTGATTTGATCGGTATAATAAAATATGAGTCTAGGTCAAATATTTTTGGTAGTTACAAACAGCAGCATAAAGTCATTATACCCAAACCACATAGTGGTATAGGGTATAAAAAATTGTAGTGATATAATCCATCTACCATTAATTCGAGATAGATTTCAGATCAAATTTTGCAGATGCTACACACAGAAAAAGAATTGGTTGAAATTCGGTGACAACTAGAATATTTAAATTAAGTGATAAGAATTTTTATTTTAGTTCTTAACTATTTTAAAATGAAACAGATGCTCTTCACTAATAATCTTATGGACATAACTACTAGGCAAGGCAATTTCTTGTGACCGATATAAGCATTTTAGTTACCAACCGTTTTTGACCAAAAATACCTCATTTGAAAAGTATTTCTTTTTAGCTGTCCATCATATTTACAGATTTTCACCGCCTGGAACATTTTATTTTTTTTTTTTTTTTGAGTAATGCTCATTTAAAGTTGTTACTAAGTAACACATACATAAAACACATACTCTCTGTGTTTATTATATATGACAAGCCATGTATAGAATTGATAAGTGGATAAAAATTATTAGCATACCTTTGGCTCATATCAAATTATTTATTAACAAATTCATTTATATATCTTCCGTGTGTCCAAGAAATTTTTGTAATGACATTTAATGAATTTTATTAAAAAAGTATTGAGTAAAAAACTTTAGGAACTTATAGAATTATATATTAAAAAAAGTAAAGTTCCTAGGATTTGCACTCGAATTTTGAGGGCTGGGCTCAGCTAGTAAACATAATTTTTCTAAAATGTAATTACTCTCGATAAAAAAATTGGTTCAGTTTACCAATCAATGTCTTTATACAAATTAAATTAACTAATTTAATTGATAAAACTAATTAGAAAGAAAGCAGTAAGAAAAGCTTCATTACTAGAAACATGTGCGTAACTATATATTAGTATAAAATATCAGCCCTGTTATCCGGAATGCTGGGTGACGAAAGCATTTCTACGAGAAACAAAGAAAAATATTGTGTAAAACAATTCATTGAATTAAATTTTCTTGAATCCCCGAATAATTATGCTAAAACAAAAAAAAAAAAAAAAACAAGCCTTCAAATTCCCATTATTTAATTAATTAGATGCTGAGTAATCGGGCCTTTACTGTATTAGAATTTTAGGCTGCACCTTTTATGGATCATATATATGAGAATAATATCGAATAATATTAAAATGTTCAAAATTGCTGCAACTAACAAATTCTTAAGCGAATTCCTTATTTATATAGTTTAAATAGAAATATTATACAAGGAAGGTTTGAGGGTAAAGTAGCGATGAGTGCAGAATAACAGACGGACGAAGTAAAATGGAAACAGGCGGACGCAATTTGTTAAACAGACAGAGTTATTTGTTGTGTGAGAGCCTAAATAAATAGACGAAGTTCGGGATCACTGTTTAATTTCTTGAATTAAAAGTAGATATTTAATTTTTATGTAATATAACCTATACAATTAAAGTAACTTATTTAAACATTCACTAAAATACTTTAATAAAAAATAAACAGCCATCGAATTTAAATAAAAATAATAAATGGTGTATTTTATTTGTGGAAAATAAATATATAAGTGAATTTATTTATTTATTTAGTCTACTGATTTACATTTTACAGACTATAAAAATATAATAATAATGTTATACAATAATTAATATTTTTCAGTTTAAAAAAAAACTTACAATATGAATTAATTGAAAAACTTAAATAAGTTCAACTTAAAATTATTTTTATCTAGGCTGAAATTTAAAAGGATTGAGAAACTGTTACAAAGCTTTAAACAACTTGTAATTGGTTAATTAACCCCATAATTCGTACAATGAAAATCTTCATAAAATAAACGCTCGTGACGTAAATCGCGATGAGGAGTTTGAACCCTCACTAAATCAGACAAAGCATCACAATATATATTGTTTGTTAAAATATTAAATATAAACATTATAGCAAATGATGATCTACGATCTCTTAAAGATTTTAGTCCTAGAAATTTACGCCTGCTTTCATAAGCAAGAACATCTCCGGACCAATTTATTTTCTTAAATGCAAACATTGTAAATAGTTTCTGAATTTTTTCAATTCTGGCAGAATTGCTTTCACAATAAGGACTCCAGATTATAGAGCAATATTCCAAATTACTTCTAACGAAAGAAACATATAATGATTTTAATGCGACAGGGTCACTAAAGTCCGCAGTATTTCGTTTAATGAATTCCAACATTGCATACGGAATCAAAAATAACTCCTAAATCTTTAACTTCACAAACTCTCTCAATAGTGACATCACTTATAGTGTAATTATAAAAAACAGTATTATGACAATGAGTATATGACATAACGCAACATTTATCAATATTTAATACAAGTCTGTTTAAATCACACCACTCTTTTAGTGATAACAAATCTTTTTGAAGCATAACTGAATGTGATATACTTGTAATATCAGCAAATAATTTCAAATCATCGGCATATAATAATGGTTTACAAAATTGCAAACAGTCAGGTAGGTCATTTATAAAAATTAAAATAATAGTGGACCTAAATGTGTTCCCTGAGAATATGCATTTATTACATTTTCCGAAAAGCATGAACTAATTTTAGCTATTAGTTTTATATTCGTAAGAAAACTTTTAAAAAAACTGCAACAAATTTCCATTAATACCAAATTGGTGAAGTTTTCTTAACAAAATATCATGATTAACTGAATCAGAAGCCTTCGAAAAGTCAGTATATATCACATCAACTTGTTTTCTATTCTCCATAGAAACCATAATCTGATTAGTGAATACTACTAAATTTGTACATGTGGATCGACCGGGTAAAAACCCATGTTGAAAAACTGAAATTTTTGATGAAACATAATGAAATAATTTATTATACAGAATCTTATCCAATACTTTGGCCAGAAGGCACTGTTTAACAATGGGCCTGTAATTCAAAACATTGGATTTATCACCAGATTTCAATATAGGAATCACGCAACAGTACTTTCACTGATCTGGAAATTTGCCATTTTTTAAGCAAGCATTAAAAAGTATTGTTATGGGGCGGACTAAAAACCTTGTAATGGTGCGGCGTTTCGTGGAATTTCCGCTTCCTGTTTCCCTGAGCCTTTGCTGGTCGCACGTGCTTGCGAAGGGGCCTAGCTCGCCGGATGGGTGGGGTCTTGCTCAGGCCCAGGGAAACCGCACTACAGATTTTCACGTGCGATTTATAAAAAAAACTGTCAAAAAACGGATACTAAATGGATGGATGGATGGCATACTTACCTTCCGGTGGGGACTAGATGTTATGCCCCTTTTTGCCCTCCCTACCATGTTACCTGATATTCCATCTTACTTGGAGGTAACCCACTGCAATGATAAGATTTGGTTTGGTTTGGTTTTCTACATTGGGTTAAAAAAACTTTTTAATTTACCCTTCATTTTAAGGGTTTTTAAATTTTAAATTAATTCTAGCAAAAATTTTAATTGTAGAAACATTTGAAATATTTAGCCAATTTTTATTTTTAGCAAAATTTTAATTTTAAGGAAATTTTAATTTTAGGAAAAATTTTAAATTTAGCTTAATTATAATTTTAGAAGAATTTTTAAATTTTAGCTAAATTTTTTTTAGGAAAATTTTAGCAACATTTCTATTTTTAACTTTATGATTAGATAAATTTTATATTTAGTAAAATTTTTTCTTTTAATAATTAGAAAATTTTTATATTTATACAAATTTTATATTTCGAATATTTTATATTTTGCGAATTTTGACATTTCGAAAATCATATATTTATTTAAATTTTATAATTAGAAAACTTTTTTATGTAATTTAAAAAAATTTTGTATTTAGGTAATTTTTTATACCCTATACCACTATGTGGTTTGGGTATAATGACTTTGTGCTGCTGTTTGTAACAACCAAAAATATTGGACCTAGACCCATCTTTAATTATACCGATCGAATCAGAAACACTTTTTGAGTTGATTTAACAATGTCCGTCCGTCTGTGTGTCCATGTAAAGCTTGTAATCAAACTGCAGGTCGCAAATATGAATATATTTTGATGAAATTTGGTATATAAGCTTTTATCGGTCATGGAATGAACGCTATTGAAATTGGTGAGAATCGGTCCATGTTCAGTCCTAGCCCCCATACAAATTACCCCTATGAAATCGACATAAATTGCCATAAGATCCCAATTGTCATATAGATCTTACTCAAATTGGGTTTGTATACGTTCATTACATCCATTAATGAGTAGTCCAAAAATGATCCCTTTGGCCCCATATAGAGCTGCTTCCCGATCTTCAATTAAATCTATTAAAAAACAAAAATATTCCACTGATTCTTTTCAAATTTTGTTGTATATATTTTTGCAAAATACAAGAGATTTTACCAAACATGATCAGGATCGGTCCATTTTTGGACCAAGTCCCTATATAGATATAGTATCCGATATGAACTTTTTCATATCTGCAGCCAAAAAAATTAATTAAAATCCCAATCAAATTTGGTTTTTGCTTATTTTCTATGTCCAGTTAGTTGGGCCTAAGAGATAGGGTCTCTAAACGCATGGTATAGGGTTTCGTATAGTCGGTCTAGACCGACTATAATTTTCTTACTTGTTTTTATTTATGAAATTCCAAAATGCAGAAGGATCAGAGCTAAGCCTATTTTCCATGTTTAATATATATTGCTTATACAAATAGTTATGTAAAAAATCGAATTCACGTCGAATTTGTGGAAAATATCTTAAATCAGCATTTTCTTTACTTTCTTTATATGTTTTAAAAGCTTTGTTTTTGACGTTTTTTAGGTTATTAAGCCTTCTATTAAACCAACGGGGTTTTTTTACCTTGAGATGTTGACTTAGAA
Source organism: Cordilura impudica (assembly GCA_963682025.1). Classification (NCBI taxonomy): domain Eukaryota; kingdom Metazoa; phylum Arthropoda; class Insecta; order Diptera; family Scathophagidae; genus Cordilura; species Cordilura impudica. Next base: position 90,987,805 of record OY821520.1, read on the forward strand.
GGCACCATCACGGAAACAGCATAATCAATTTTATCATATAAAAATTTAAGTATTTCATCAGAATCATTGCAATAGAAAATTGTTGACCAGTCAACAGACGCAAAAAAATCATTTAATGCTGGATAATTACCCTTTAAGAAATTGTAAGATTTGGTGCCACAAGAAGCCTCTTTTTCGAAAACGTAAAATTCTAAATCTATCACCATTGCTTTGTGATGCACAGTATTCCTAGAAATGGGGTTTAAATATAAATTACAAGATGTTCTTAATATAATTACTACTACTAGATACCTGTACATTAGAGTAGCCCTACGTTATATGGACATTTCTCAAATTGCGATTTTGGCGATATGCGGGATCCAGGTAGTTACCTTTCAATACAAAACTAATAAATGTGAAGTTTGGGGACAATCGGATAAAAAAAAGTCGCGCCGGAAATCGATTGAAAATTTCAAGTGTGGGGAAAATATTACTTTTTTGAGATTTTACGAAAATTTCGTTCTATAGTTTAACTTTTCTAACAATTGGTTAATAACATCGGAATCACCATTAAATTACATTTTCAAGGAGCTATACAAATTCAAAATCGAATTAAAATTCGCCAAGAAATATCAAATGCCCCAGACCACTTTTGCGGCAAAAAAAAAAAATAGGTTATGAAATTTGATGACATTTTTTTCAACTTTGAGAAATTTATTGAAGCCATAATTTTTTATTTGTCTCTATACATATAGGTTAGCAGATGTCAAGTATTGTTTTATTACCATGTTGTTAACCTATTGCGCATTAAAACCGCAAATGGGAAATTTTTTTGATAAAATTTTGAAAACTGCTTTTTCAAGTTTTAAAAAATTATCTTAAACAAAATTTTAAAAAATTGATCTGGCACTCTAAGGTTTTGTAAGACACAAGCTACAGACTAACTTTGTGAATTTTTAAGTAAATCCCTAGGCCACAATTTTTTTTAACAAGATTTTATTTGTGCGGATTTCGAGAAAAATGGGATTTTTGTGAAATGTTCTGTAAATTTACTCTTTCTAAATACTTAGTATCAAAATTTCATCACTTTTCTACTTTTAAATGTTATACTTTATTCTCTAATGGGTATTTTTATTCGACCTTATGTTTTAATTTTAATTAAATAATTTCTTCCAGCTCGAGGTCTGTTTTTATATTTACATTCGTCTTATTAACAAACCACTTGTCGTTTTTTAATATTCCTAGCTCTTTCCTTTGTTCATCTCTTAGCTTATCAAATTTTCTCTTATGGCGGTTAATAATCTCCGTGTTTTTGGTTTTTGAAATAATTCTTTCGCTGTCCCAAAATTGTTCACGTTCGTCAGAATTTAATTGTTTATCTATTTTGGTCTCCAGTTCTTTCACTAGACCTCGAGCTGGAAGAAATTATTTAATTAAAATGTTATACTTTATCTTAATAGGCTAGGGTTTCGGAAAAAAATAATCTGACCCCATTAACCCTTTTTGAATTGGGGTCACATATGACCCCAAACTAATAAAAGACAATTTATTCAACAAACTCATATATTTTGTAAGCGCTGTTGAATTTTTAAATGCGATGCTTAAAATATAATAACCAAATGTATAGAACTTCCGTTCCTAAAATTTGGAATAAATCCTAGAACGTTATCCCATTACTTGCCAAGGCCAGTTTTGGATTTTAAGATATTTTTAAATAAAAATTGCCGAAAACGAGTTTTTCTATTAAACTATTTAGAATTTAAAAAAGTAATTCGGTTGTTTTTATTTATTTAATCCTTCAGTGCTCCTGGGATCAAATTAATCCATTGTGATTGTCCAAACAACTTTGGACATCCAAAATAATAAAACAAAAATGAATTTATAATATTTATTTTTTTTAATATTTATTGTAATATTAGCTTAAGAAAAATCGCTAAAACTTGAAAAATATATATATTTGAATTATTAGTTGCCAACCGTTAAATTTAGTAATCGCGTAAATGTAATTTCGAAAATATATTCAGCGGTTTCAATTTTATTAAAAAAAAAAAAAAACAAACGAAGTACATTAAAACGAAGTAGCAAAAAAATGGAACAGAAAATTTCCAACTTACTTATCATTTGGATTTACAATCGTACACAACCTAAAATTGAATCTTATATATATTTACGCTGAGCCCTGACTCACTGACTGACTGACTGATTCTGTAACGCTGAAATAATACACACACATAGCACTCCCTACAAAGCTATGGGAAATACACAAACAAAATTTAATCATTCTCATTTTATACAAACTCACACACAATTTTCTCTTTTCTTTGTTACCGACCAGTGCTGCTAATAAAATCTTCTGAAAATCGACAATTTTGGAAACTAAATCGCCAAAATCGTCATTTTTAAAACAAGAAAATTGTCAAGAAAATTTTACCGGTTATAAAACTCGAAAAAATATTACAAAAGGAAACAATAAAATTTATGTATATCATTCATATTACGAATATTATTACAGCATTGGTTATTTCTATTTAAAAAAATGTATTAGTGGTGAAATTTCAACGAAAAAAATTTAACACAGCAATCAACTAAATAATTTTATTGACATGTACCTGTAGCTGAAACATATAATATATGTAGGTTTAAAGTATCGCCGTAATTAAAACATAATCTTAAATGGAGATGCTATTCAAGGTGTTTCCGTTTTGAAACGACTTGACCCAGAATTAAATCTATACATATTTTGTAATTTCCATTTACACTGAACAAAAACTATCAATTTTCGATTAACAACCCATTAATTGTTAACCCTTGAAATCCCAATTTTTATACTACTGAAATTTAAATTTAAAATCTTCAATCATCATTTTAACAAATTTGACAAATCATTTTAACAAATTGAAAAATCGTCGAAATTAAAATAAGTTGTCAAAATTAGCAGCACTGCTAACGACAATAGCACTACATATGCAGATTTCGTGTTATATATGGAATAAGATGAACCCAAAAAATGCATCAAAAAACTAATATCTATTCAAATTCTTCTTTAAATTCCCTTTGTTGGTCAACGAAAAAATTCTGCAAAAAAAGAAATGAAGGAAATTTTAAACATTTTTATTTTTCTCATTTAACGTCGTCCGATATGCATACATACTTCTTTTATCAAACTAAACTTATCCGTTTGTCTGTTTTGTTTTTCATCTCAAAATTGTTTTGTATTGTTAAGAGTGCTTTCGCTCAGGTTCTCTGATGGCCAGCACTTACCAAAGAGTATGCTTCTTTGATAAATATTTGAGAAAAAAGAGATCTTCAATGTGGATTTTGTTGTTGTCTAACGTATGATTTCGTTTAAAGCTCTGTATTGAAAAGCACTTGAAAAAATAGTGCAATATTAAGTTTAGAATTTTAATTATTCTGACTTGGCTTAATTAAATTACATTGTAATTTCAGAAGAGAGGTGGGAAAATAATAATTCTTGCATAATTTGCTTTCAAAAAATTTTGACAAACATAAATTACGTAAATATATTTAAGATTTTAATTTGAATAATTTATTGAAATTATCATTGAAGAATTAAAGGCGATTTGGAATAATAATTTTGTTTTTTAAGTTAAACTAATACGCCCTTTGTTTTTTTCTTTTTTTTTTTGATTTATAGATAACTGGAAAAAAATGTTCGCTTTTTACAGTTCACATTTATGATGACATATGAAATATTTTTTTCTCTTTTTTGTAGGTGTATTGGTGTTTGCACTTCCTTAAGGGGTGGTAGGTTTTAAAACCTTTTTTTGTATTTCTCTTTCTGAATGCACAACATATCGAGAGTGTTGTGTCAAAATTTTAAATAAATCAGTGCAAAACTTAAGAAGATACAGCGTTTTCAGCGACCGGCCTCATACGGTATATAGTATATAAATCATAGTATATAAATTCGAAGTCCGTCAACATCATAACTCAAAATCTACTTGACCGATTCTTTTGCAATTTTAGACACTACATCGACAAATAAATCATCAGGTAACGACGAAGGGTTTTTTAATGCCATTTTCTTTCCCATTTTTTAACAACAAATTCCCGAAATTGTGTAGCAAAAATCGTTTTTCACTTCAAAATGCTGCCAAAAAAAAAAAAAAAAAAAATTAAAAAACTCTTTGTCACTACCACAGAAAACATGTCACCTCTGAAACGCGTTTCGATTTTTTTATTTCACATGATCCGGTAACGAGTTATGATGTTCACCGCAAAACAACAACGCCTCCGGAGATTCCCTGTCACGGACTTATTTATTCAAATTTTTAATTTAAATTTTTTTCAAAGATTCTTCAAATATAATGCTATAACGTGTATATGAAATAAATAATGCAACATTATTCATACCTTCAAAAAAGAATTATGAAAATACGACTTTTTTTAACTTTTAAAACCTTACCCCCCTTAAGAAACCTTTAGGAACCTTGCTCTAAAACGTTTTTTTTTTTCTATGCTATTCTATTTTTCTACAACAAAATGGTGTTAGGTTATAGCGAACTCGTTCGTTATAACCGTAGTATTTTTTTGATTTGTCCGAAAGGTTTAAAAAGTTTTTTTAGTTGAATAAGTTTATTTATTTTGGGGCATTTTATAAAGTTATAAAACATAAATTAAATTACTAAAAAGATACATATTAATTGTTTGTCTTAATAAGACTAAAATTACCGAGTTTCTATCGAAATAAAATATTTTTTTAAAATCATATAATATTAAACACTCATGTATAGAAGCAGAAAGTATAAAGCAAAGGTTGGCTACTAGCAAACTTTTGCGAATATATACATAAAAGGACTTTTTACAAAACTTCATTTGAAAATTGAAGTTTTTGTTTTGTATTAAAATTAAATTAAAGTAAAATTAAAATAAATTAAAATTAATTTTTTAAAAATATATATAATAGAGGAAAATTCTGAAACGAAAAAAAAAATTGTTTGTTAAAGTCAAACGTTTGATATAACCACTGTTCGCTATAAGAGAAGCAATTTGCATGAAAAATTTGATTAAAACTCTTGGGACCGAAGAAATTCTTCGCTATAAACAAAAATTTATTACAACCAGGGTTCGCTATAAGCGCACTCCATTGTATTAAATTTTAATAATTTTGGGAATCTCCAATCTCCTCACTTTACCCGGCCTTCCCACGTTCAAGTCAAATTGATCACACATCCATTAGTCAAAAAATTGTTAAGCAACTGTCCCATTGAAAAATTGAAAGAGAGAATTGAAACGTATGATTGTTAAGTAAAAAAGAGTAAAAAAGTGTGAGTGCATTACAACCTGAAAGCCAAAAATTTAACGTGTGAAGGCCGGGTAATATCTCAAATAAATTTACGCTGATCCCTGACTCAGTGACTGACAAATTCTGTAACGCTGACCAAAATGATACGGTTCTAATTCATAGGATTGATCTCGCCCCAACCGACACCACATTACCTTTTATATCTAAACGCCGCCAGTTTCCAGTAATTCCTGCATACGCAATTACCATAAACAAGGCTCAAGGCCAGTCATTTGATTACGTTTTCATTAATTTGGAGACCGCGGTATTTTCACACGGCCAACTATGTGGCTTTGTCACGATCAAAAGTTACAAGCCAAGTTAAGATACGTATTCAATCGAACCCACAGCAAGAAAAACTATTATATGACCAACGATATTACACGAAATATAGTTTTTCAAGAGATTCTAAATTGAAAAACTTTTTTGCCAAATATTTCTTATCTGTTTTGATACTTATGTATATAATTTCTACAGACACAATCTTTTTTCACATGTACATATGTAACAATATAATTTTCAATTTACTACTATATTAAAAGAAATATAATTTATTATAAATTTTTCGTGTATTTAAATTTAAACTGTTTTATTCATAATTTTTAAACGGGCGCCTAGGCGCCACACAATCAACTAGTTTATTAATAAAAAATAAAAAACCTTGTGCATCAAAAAAACAATAAAATTCTTTAAAAAAAAAAAAAGTGTACGATCCCACAGAGGTGAGCATCACAATTCCCACATTTAAATTTACATAAAGAAATCTAACTCTCCTTTTTCTTTATGTCCCATAACCCCAATTATAATTACTCCAACTCGAGGAATTGTAATTACATCTCTTTAAAGATTGCGACATTGTCCCTCCAACCAAAATAGATTTTAACATAATACAGTGATATCTTTGGTGCAATTATTTGCTTATTGCTCCCGAATATAAATTAAAACAACTTTTAACCAATTTAGTTATAGAATTATTTTATGTATAAAAACTATCTATATTTTTCTAACTAAAATAAGAAGACCCACAAATGATCCAACGCTAAAAAAAAAAATATAAAATTAATTCTATTTTGGTGTATTTAAGGATGATTTATTGTGCGATTCAAATTGTTTTCTGTAATCACTTACGACTTGCAATAAGTACTGATTTTCTTTAATTTTATAAAGGGTCCGCCAAATAATTTTTTTTTCTGAAAATGCTATAAAAAAAAACTACTGAATATTATCTCAAATTTCTTTTTTTATTTGAAAGTGCAATCCTTCCGGTTAATAATGGAAAATAATTTCATTCAAATGGCTGCCTCGGCTGGCCATGCAGTAGCCTACACCATCGGTCCAATTTTTAAGCACATTATCGATTGTGTGCAGCTGTATTTCACCAATGGCTTCACGAATATTGTCCTTTAAAGCGTCAATTGTCTCTGGCTTGTTGGCGTAACACTTACATTTGAGGGCACCCCACAAATAATAGTCCAACGGTGTCAAATCGCACCTCCTATGTGGCCAAACGACATCAGCTCTGCGGCTGATAATACGATCTTCAAAAACAGGGCGCAAAACATCGAGGGTAGCTTCGGCTGTGTGGCACGTAGCGCGGTCCTGTTGAAACCAAATATTGCCAATAACCTCCTCTTCAATTTTTGTAACAAAAATTCGTTCAACATGGCCCGATAACGATCACCATTGACTGTAACGGCCACTCCTTTGTCATCTTCGAAGAAAAATGGCCCAATTATGCCTCTGGACCAAAATCCACACCAAACATTGACTCGTTTTGGGTGTATCGGCTTTTCAATGTATGCGTGCCGGTTTTCTGTACCCCAAGTGCGACAATTTTGCTTGTTTACATACCCGCCAAGATCAAAATGAGCTTCATCTGAAAAGATGATTTTTTTGGCAAAATAGGCATCTTCTGTAAGTCGATCGCAGGCCCACTTAGCGAAGCGAAAGCACATTGGATGGTCAGTTGACTTCAACTCCTGAACCAATTGGACTTTGTGTGGCGTCATACCAAGGTCTTTATGCAAAATTCGTCTCAATGATGCCTCCGAAATGTTCAATTCTTGAGAACGACGGTGAGTTGATGTTGATGGCGCTTCACGCACACTTTCTGTCACAGCAGCAATATTCTCGGGTGTACGCATTGTTTTTGGATTTTCATGCTTTGGTTTATCGATGAGGATGCCAGTTGCTTTCACTTTTTTCACATACGGAGCTGACGGTGCTTCTCTTCTTCCAAAATCCGTACGCAATTTTCGCACACATTCTGCAACATTACCATGATTTTCAAAGTAATGTCGCAATATTTCCCAGCGTTGCTCAAGCGTAAACACAACCATATTCATTCAGCTGAAGGATAAAACTAATTATCTGTCAAATCAGACATGAGCTAAGTGTTACCATTCACGAAATAAGCACTAGTTGAGAAAAAAAACGTTAGATGGCGGACCCTTTAGTATTATGTTAATTTTGCATTTCGTATTCTTTTAAATAAATTGTCTTTTATTAGACAATTGATACAAAGTATTTAGAAAGAATTCATTTACAGAATATTTCACAAATTTCACATTTTTCTCGAAATCCGCAAAAATAAAATCTTTGGCAAAAAAATTCTGGGATGGGGATTTACTAAAAGTGCACACGGTTAATCTACAGCATGTATGTAAAATTTTGTTTAAAAAAATTTTTTTAAACTTGAAAAAGGAGCAATAGGTTAACAACGCGGTAATACAACAATACTTCATATCTGATAACTTACAAGTATTGAGACAAAAAAAAAACTATGGCTTTATCAATTTCTCAAAGTTGAAAAAAAATGCCATCAAATTTCATTTTGGCACAAAAATGGTCGGGAGCATTTGCCATTTCTTGGCGAATTTTTATTCGATTTTGAATTTTTATGGCTTTTTGAATAGATAATTTGATAATGATCCCGATACTTACAACTAGTTGTCGGAAAAATTAAGCTATAGAACGAAATTTTCTTAAAATCTCAAAAAAAAAAAGTCATATTTTCCCCATATAAACACACTTGAAATTTTCAATCGATTTCCGGCGCGACTTTTCACATTTATTAGTTATACCCTATACCACTATGTGGTTTGGGTATAATGACTTTGCGCTGCTGTTTGTAACAACCAAAAATATTTGACCTAGACCCATCTTTAATTATACCGATCAAATCAGAATCACTTTCTGAGTTGATTTAACAATGTCCGTCCGTCCGTCCGTCCGTCTGTGTGTCCATGTAAAGCTTGTAATCAAACTGCAGGTCGCAAATATGAAAATATTTTGACGATATTTGGCATATAAGCTTTTATCGGCCATGGGATGAACGCTATTGAAACCGGTGAGAATCGGTCCATGTTCAGACCTAGCCCCCATACAAATTACCCATATGAAATCGACATAAATTGCCATAAGATCCAAATTTTCATATAGATCTTACTCAAATTGGGTTTGTATGCGTTCATTACATCCACTAATGAGTAGTCCAAAAATGATCCCTTTGACCCCATATAGCGCTGCTTCCCGATCTTCACTTAAATCTATTAAAAACCAAAAATATTGCACTGATTCTTCTCAAATTTTGTTTTTACATATTTTTGCAAAATACAAGAGACTTTACCAAACATGGTCAGGATCGGTCCATTTTTGGACCTAGCCCCTTTATAGATATAGCATCCGATATGAACTTTTTTATATCTGCAGCCAAAAAAATTAATAAAAATCCCACTCAAATTTGGTTTTTGCTTATTTTCTATGTCCAGTTAGTTGGGCCTAAGAGATAGGGTTTCTAAACGCATGGTATAGGGTATCGTATAGTCGGTCTAGACCGACTATAATTTTCTTACTTGTTTTATATTGAAAGAAAACAAACTGAAGCCCACCTATCTCCAAAATCGTATTTTCATTTTTTAAGGACCACTCTAATCTGTATATGTATATTGCAATAAGTTTCCTCTGATTATGAAATATATATGGAAAGAAAATTACTAATTATTATTATTTAAAATAACATTTTTCCCCTACTTTAACTTAACTGAGGCCGTAGGATACATTTTAAAATGAATTTTCGTTAATCGATATTTTGGCAATTTCATTCAGGGCATTTCGAATTTGAATGATTAATTTTACTAAGTAATATCCACCCGTTTATAAACTTCTGATTCTCTAAGACGACTGATTCGAAGTATACAAAGTTAGATTAATTATGAACAAAGAAATGTTTTCGTGTAATCTTAATCAGTTGTTCACAATTGTCCATGAATTCACAACTTTCACATAATTCAGGTTAAAAATGAACAAAAATAACATGAATCAGACCATAATTAGAATTACAGAACAACCAAAAACAACTCTGTCACATCAGTTTCCAAGTATGTTTATGTAGGCACTTTTCTTTGTAACAAGTCAACAAAATGTTAAAAGTTTTGTAAAATCAATTACTCACACCAATTTTAAGTTTTCCTCAACTCATCAGTTTGACTTGACTACTTTGGCAAAGGCTAATGGAGTTTTGTTTTCCTAAATGCTGAAATTAAAGTTAAACTTGACGAAAACAAACTTTTGGGATGCTGTCTAAATGTTACACGAAAGTTAAAAAGACTAATTTTCTGAATACGAATCGAATTACATATGTTTAGATTGAATCAAACAAAAGTAAAGAAAAATTTTGTTCTTTTTAATGTGATACTCTTCAATTTCATGTTGTTTTTCTTTTCAATTTTGTTTTTTTTTTTCTGCTACATGTGCTCATTACTTTAAAACAAGTTTATTATTTGTAGCTTGTTTTTAATGTCGTGTATTGCCTTATGATGCGGTTGAATTCCAGCAGAATAAAGTTTCAAATTTCATATTTTTTTGTTGTCTTAGCCTTTCTTTATGTGTTGTCTTTTTCTTCTACAACTGACATTTGGATGACATTAAAAATCTTCTTGTCGTTTACCTGGCATAAAGATAAAACAAACCAAATATTTACATAACCACGTTTTCATAAAAAAAAACATTAACTACAAAAAAAAAAAACAAACACAAAAGTTGTGGAATTTTTTGGATGAAAAAATTTTGCATATGTTTTTTTTTTTTTTGCCTAATGCTGATGCACTGTAACTAATTTTAAGTTTGTATATTCGCAAAAAAAACTAAATATGAACATAAAGTTTATTTCCAACAGTTGCAACATGTTTCTTAGAAATATAATTTCTAGTGAATTTGTCAAAAGAAAATTTTGGGTTATATTTCATACATAAAACTTAGAGATGCTAAACACAAAGTTGTTCTGGTCCTTGAATATAAAAGCAAAGCAAAGAACTTTTGTTCGAAACATTTTGAGATGTTACGTAGAAACTCACGGTGGGTTAGAATCATTTTTAAATTCCGCCTTTGAATAGATCAAATACTAAAAAAAATATTCATTGCACTTTTGAGAAAAAACAAAAGAAATCGATATATTAAGTATAAAATTTTTATTGAAAAGCATTCGATTACACGAAGAAAATTCAACGAAAGAACACAATGCGAGAGATAAGTAACAGTGTGAATTTCAAGACTATACTGGAAATAATTTTTTTAATAACAACTTATAGTTTGATGAATTTTTACTCCTGGTCTTAATCAAAAGAATATCTGTGAGAAATATTCTTTGAATAAATCCATAATTTCAAAAATTATTAAGAAATATTATGAAAGAGTTACGTTGAGGATTCAGCATTTATAATAATAGCAAGATAGTTTAAAACATGTCTACAAATAATCCTTAAAGACATCATTAACAATCTGAAATTCACTGTTTCCCGACGAGCAATTGAGATTGATCTTGGTTGCTATCATCCTGTGAAGAAACTACTGATATCACGGCCGCCCTAAGTAGAAAAATTTTCATATAGAAACAATCTATTCAATTAAAACATAGCAATTATCACAATGTTCAATAAATCGCTGATGAAGGCTGAAATGCAAGAAACGGGTCCGATTAAGAATACAGTGCAGTTATGAATTTTTGAAATACGTGCTTTCATCTTCGTTACCACGCACCATTTAAAATCGTTTCGCTCGTTTAATTTTCCTAAAGAATACATGAACTGGTCAATACAGATTTATAATACAGTGCAGTTATGAATTTTTGAAATATGTGCTTTCATCTTCGTTACCACGCACCATTTAAAATCGTTTCGCTCGTTTAATTTTCCTAAAGAATACATGAACTGGTCAATACAGATTTATAATACTTTTCTATTTTCAGATGAACGCAAATTTAATTTTAGAGCACATAACGGGAGAACGTTTTTACGACGATTAAAGAAAAATGACTTCACCCGAAATATACAAATAATTTTTTTAAGTTTGGCGGCGGCAATTTTATGTTATGAGAAACCATTTCGGGCCCAAGAATGGGTCCAATTCCAATAATGTATCCATGCAGAGGAAAATATGCCCCTGGTCTGGAAGTTCCAACATGGAAATGACCCATAACGTATCTCCAAAGTTGCAACGGAAGGACTATAATCTAATGCAGTTAGTGTTTTGGAATGACCAATGAATGTATTGTTGATAAAAAAATTACGAATACATTTCACAAACAAAACGTATTTCATACAGGCAGTTCATTCAGTGTGAAAACAATCTTCAAAAATTTAATTGAATCCATGTCTCGGCGTTATAAAGCAGTATCTCAAAGTAATGAAAATACTCCAAAGAATATTGAAAATAGAAATAAAGGGAACATTTTCATTTATTTTATAGTAAAGGTTTCCATAGTTTTGTCAACGGCATAAAAATTAATACTTTTGAGTTTTGTTTTTTTTTTTTTTTTTTCTAAATTTCAGCTATTTTATGTAAATATGTAATCGCATCATGCCATGAACCATTGATGATTTCCATCTTATATTCACACCTTTATATCTACGTGTGGCAGAGTGGAATCGGATCACTGAGCGTGGTATCTCGCAGACAAAGTACTTATTCAATATCATATATTTCAAGAGCTATAACTGTAGGATCTTTGCAAATTTGTGTGAGATCATACATTATTAATATGAAAACGGTTGGGACCTGATTAGTGGGCGTTTGGGTGGCCCTTCATTATATGGAGAAAAAAGAAGTGTTCAAACTCTCGGTCGCATCCCCTAGAAATAAGCGAATAGCAAAAAAACTGAGAAATACAAAGTTTTGGGCCAATCAAAAAACATTTAGAGGTGGCTCAACGCGATTGAAAATTTAAAGTGTGTTTATATGGGGAAAATATTACTTTTTTCAGATTTTACAAATATTTCGCTCTGTAGTTTAATTTTTCTAACAAGTTGTTCTATACTTCGGGATCAGTATTAAATTATCTTTCCAAAAGGATATAAAACTTCAAAATCGAATAAATACTCGCCATGAAATAGCAAATGCCCCAGACCACTTTTGTGCCAAAAAAAATTAGGTCATGAAATTTGATGTTATTTTTTTCAACTTTGAGAAATTGATTAAAGCCATAAATTTTTTTTTAGTGTATATACTTGTATGGGCTCAGATAAGAATTATTGTTTTATTACCACGTTGCTAACTTATGGCGCATTGCGACGGAAATGGAAAGTTTTTTTTATAATATTTGAAAACTCCTTTTTGAAGTTTTGAAAAATTTTCTTAAACAAAATTTAAAAACACTGATCTAGCTCTTTAAGCACTTGTTAAGTGCATACTATAGACTAACTGTAAGAATTTTTAGGTAAATCCCTCTGCCTGAATTTTTTTTTGACACGGATTTTATTTTTGCGGATTTCGAGAAAAATGGGATTTTTGTAAAATATTCTGTAAATGTACTATTTCTAAATACTACGTATCAAAAATTCATCACTTTTCTACTAATACCCTAGGATTTCGAAAAAAAATAATATGACCCCATTAACCCTTTTGTAATTGGGGTCACATATGACCCCAAGCTAATAGAAGACAATTTATTAAAAAAATTCAAATATTTTGTAAGTGGTGTTGAATTTTTAGATGCGACGCTTAAAATGTAATAACTAAATGTGTGGAACTTCCGCTCCTGAAATTTGAGATAAATCCGAGAACGCTAACCCATTATTTGCCAAGGTCAGCTTTGGATTTTAATATATTTTTAAATAAAAATGACCGAAAACGAGGTTTTCTATTAAAATCGATGAAACCGCTATTGAGCCTTTAGGAAGAATAATTCGGTTAATTTTTGTTTATTAAACCCTTTACTGCTCCTGGGATCAAAATAATCTAAAATATCTATATCTATATTTTTTTCAAATAAAATAAGAAGATCCACAAATGACCCGAAGCTTATAAAAGACAATTTATTCAAAAGAATATGAAATATAAAATTAATTCTATTAATTTTGGTGTATTTAAGGATGAATTAGTGTGCGATTCAAATTGTTTTCTGTAATCACTTACGACTTGCAATAAGTATTGCTTGTCTTTTAATTTTGTATTATTATATTAATTTAATATTTCATATTCTTTTGCATAAAAAGTTCTTTATTAGCTTTGGGTCATTTGTGGGTCTTTTTATTTTATTTAGAAAAATATAGATAGTTTTTATTCATAAAATAATTTTACAACAGAATTGGTTAAAAGTTGTTTTAATTTATATTCGCGAGCATAAGCAGATAATCGCACCAAAGATATATCAAATGGATTATTTTGATCCCAGCACCACTGATGGGTTAAATAAATAAAAATTAAAAGACTTAGGTTTCTTAAATTTTAAATAGTGGTTTCATCGAGCTTAATAGAAAAACACGTTTTCGGTAATCTTTATTTGAAAATATCTTAAAATCCAAAGCTGGACTTTGTTGCCGATTTGTTTTTTTATTCGACGTTAGTTTAGAGAATTAAATTAATTAAAGTCCTGCTTTTGTTTTAGCGAGTGAGTAAAAGCTTTTACTCAGCATCCAGTCTTTAAAGCTACTTTTACATTTTGTATAGTATGCTAGAATAATTTTGCAAAGCAGATTATGAACAGTAATATCATGGCGGGTATAATTATATGCCTTAACATACACCACTTTTTATAACCAAATAATGAAATTGGCAGTCTGAACAACTGCTTTAATTTTGGGATTAAAACATCTAATTTAAGACGATGATACAATCTGAAATACATCGCTGAGGATTGACAGATAGTCAAATACAATAGTGTAGAAATAAAAAGTTTTTTTTTTTGGCCAGCATTTCCGGAAAGAAAGATGTTTTTTTGTTCTCTTCTTGTTTGGACAGAAGAAAAATTAAAGATTCTTGAATCCAACATTGAAGTTTTAAATTTAAATTGTTTTTTTTTTATTGATAAAATATACGAGTTTTTCAAAACACAAAAAAAAAAAAAAAAGTTGCAACTATCAGAAGGATTGGACTTCTGGTGGTAGAACCACACAGCCTTAACTGGACTGTCACATTTTTTACAACAAAACCCTTGAAGGCAAATGAAGAAATATAGCTAAATTAACAGAAGCAACTACTTCTAAGCACAACGTCTGGAGTACCAACAGCTCACTTCAATCCGCACCAGTAATAAAAAGGACCAAAAGAAGTATAAGAATTTCATCGCATCCGTAATTATGTGTAATTTTATAAAAAAAAAAAAGGAATATAAATATATATAATACCTTGATAAAATTGTATTGAGGAAATAACTATTTATCTCATCTAAATTAAAGTTAATTATACAATTTATTTCTGCGTTGCTCTGACGTCACTAAATTTTTTTTTTTGGCAAACCTTAGTTTTAAAAAAGCTCAGTCTTAATATTACAACAGTAACGATTTAATAGAGCGTTGAGACTAGTGTCGACAACGCTATCATTATTTAATGTAAAAAGGAAAAGAAAACTGCTTAAACTATTTCTACAATTTTAAAGTAGTATAATCGTATAAGATAAAAATTTTTTAATATTTTAGTATGTAAAGTTAATCTTTTTTTTTATAGCATGGGTTTTATGTTGTAATTTTGATACTTAATGAATTATATTTTTTTTAACCCGAATTGTAAAGTTTTTTTTATGATGCATTAAAATAATTTTCTATCTCTACAGACTGAAGCAGGTGCATTAAGCTTAATTCATCGGCATGTTCTGAACCAATGAAATTAATAAATTCATCATATATATATTAGATTTTTTTTGTACCATCGTCATCCTTTAAAAACAAAAAAACAAAAGGATCAGTAAATGTAAGTTACAACATATAAACGTGCATACTAATTCACAAATGAACTAAATAAATACAGACGTAGGTACTAATGTGAATATAATATAACAATTTATTTTAAAAAATTTATTTTTTTGCTAAAGATTGTTTTTTGTAATTACATAGGTGCTAATTTTTTTTATTATTAGCTTTATATTATAAATATTTTTTTATTTCTTATCCATTGTTCAAGTAGGATCATTTTTTTAAAAAAAAAATTGTTAAAAAGGCTTTAAAAATGGAAGAGTGAGCTTTTGATATATGGGAAAGATAGGTAACTAGATATAAGAGGTAAAGTTAAAAAAAAAAAAAAATAATGATAAAGTTCAATATTCATTTAACATATATCGCTATACTGAAGTTTCGTTAGATTTATTTTTTTAGTAATAATTTTTTTTGCATCGGAATGAATTTTTTTATTCTCTTGCAGTTAGCTCACTGTTTCAGTTAGCTAAGAACCCTCCCAATCCGGCGAGCTCAGCCCACATTCAACATTCCAACCATAACTAAACTGGAAACAAAAAGATAAACAAAATGATTCAAATACATAATTACTTCAGCAACTGCAACAACTTGGCAAATAATGGGTTAGCGTTCTCGAATTTATCTCAAATTTAAGGAACGGAAGTTCTATACATTTAGTTATTATATTTTAAGTGTCGCATTTAAAAACTCAATACCACTTACAAAATATTTGAATTTTTTGAATAAATTGTTTTTTATTAGCTTGGGGTCATATGTGACACTAGTTCCAAAAGGGTTAATGAAGTCATAACATTTTTTTCCGAAACCCTAGGCTATTAAGATAAAACGTAATTTTTAAAAGAAGAACAGTGATGAATTTTTGATACATAGTATTTAGAAATTATACATTTACAGGGTATTTTACAAAAATCGCATTTTTTCGAAATCCGCAAAAATAAAATCCTTGTCAAAAAAATTCTGGCATAGGGTTTTACCTAAACATTCACACAGCTAACCTAAAACATGCATTTAACAAGACCTAAAAGAGTTAGTTCAATTTTTTCAAATTTTTTTTAAGAAAATTTTTCAAAACTTGAAAAGGGAGTTTTCAAAATTTTATCAAAAAATTTTCCATTTTCGGTCTCAATGCGCAATAGGTTAACATCAAATTTCATGGCCTTTTGGCACAAAGGTGGCCTGGGGCATTTGCTATTTCTTTGCGAGTTTTTATTCGATTTTGAAGTTTTATATTTTTTTGGAAAGATAATTTAATACTGATCCCGAATTATATAACATTGGCTGGCGATCGCAAGTAAGTTGAATGTTATTGAACATAATGATTGAGTTTGAAATTATTCAGGGTCAAGATCAAATGTTTTTACTTTAAATAAAGTAAAAACATTTTAAATAAAGTAAAAACGTAAATTTTTATGTATTGTCGATCTTGTGTTGTAATAATAATTAGTTATTTATAGTTCGGTTCGAGATCATGTATATATTTTCTAATACTAGAAAAGATAATACTTTATGCAATGTAAGAGAAATTTGGAAAAAAATTGAAGACAGCGCTAGATGGAGTAGCTACTTTCGAACAAAGCGACTTGTTCATCTTCAGCATCCTTCTGCCTATTGCTTCAACTCATACTTAATCAACTATTTAACTCAACATTAGAAAGAAAAGAACATGAGAAATGTTTTTTCTTTCTTTTCATACGAGAGTTAGAACGAACAAGCAGAGTTTTTTCCAATTTATAGCTTTCTCTACATTAACATCGCTTTGATCAATTACAAATCTCGTAATGTGAAAAAAGCTGTTTTTGTTTTGCCAACCGTCCCATAGATGGGAACTGTAATGGCATGTGAAATCTTATCACAATTGCATTGGACCGTATGTTTTGTATGTAAATTTTTATGTATTGTCGATCTTGTGTTGTAATAATAATTAGTTATTTATAGTTCGGTTCGAGATCATGTATATATTTTCTAATACTAGAAAAGATAATACTTTATGAAATGTAAGAGAAATTTGGAAAAAATTGAAGACAGCGCTAGATGGAGTAGCTACTTTCGAACAAAGCGACTTGTTCATCTTCAGCATCCTTCTGCCTATTGCTTCAACTCATGCTTAGTCAACTATTTAACTCAACATTAGAAAGAAAAGAACATGAGAAATGTTTTTTCTTTCTTTTCATACGAGAGTTAGAACGAACAAGCAGAGTTTTTTCCAATTTATAGCTTTCTCTACATTTTCCCTTACAAAATAATAAATGTATGTCTGATCATCACAGGTGAACCACTGAATAATTATTGTTACCACATATTTTTGAGGTACACCGAAGTGTATCTGGTTTGTGGTAGATCGCCCCAGCTGTAGCTGTAGTTGCCCTTGGTGGAGGTATTAACGAAAATGCATACTTACCTGAACATAATTTTCATATCATATGTTTAGATGCCAAAGATACAACAAAGATGTTAGAAAAAATTTCTGTTTGTATAGTTTTCAGTTTGGCACTCATGTTTTTGTAGTGGTGATATTTTCTTTGCAATTAAGTAAAAAAACATAAAATTAATCAAAAGTTAACATGACATTTTTCATCATAATCTATACACATATCTCTTCACTCATTTCTGGAAAAAAAAGTTATACGAGTAATTGTTTTTCATTTGTAATATCATACTAAAGTAAGAATTGCAAATTTAAAGCACCAAACAACATATGACACTTCTAAAAACAATACTGAAGAATTTTTACAAAAGCATATTTTAATCATTCTTTTCTGAATATTTAATGACATTCCTGTTTGCGCATATAAACCAAAAGTATGAATAAAGGACTCCTTGGGACGTATTACAAATACGAAGACAGAATCTTAAAATAATTCCAGTATGAGTAGTTAGTTTATAAATATTTTAAATATTTCCACACTACTACATTTGCTGCGTGCAAAAACATAAAGATAAACAATTCATACATGCAAAGACACATATACGATTAAATATATGAATTTAAAAATATGTAGCAAAGAGAGTTTGTTTTTTGTGATACTCCTACTTACTGTGTTATCTAGAATACGGGCACACAGTTTCTTTCTCTCATTCACTTACGTTGCTTGTCATTTAGTAAACGTATGCACTGTGAATAATATGGTTATGAATATTATTCTAAGTAAATATTATGCTTATATCCAAATGAAAGCCACACACACACAACATTATCATCAAAAGCAGGAAAGAAGGACTAACAATTTTGAGTGTTTTATCATAAAATTGGTGTATTACTATTTAAATTCTTCTCTAGTAGTACAATCGCTAATGTTGTTGTTGTGTGTAGAAACTGTCATTTATAGGACATTCAGAATTTATATCAACGCAACAGTAAAGAAACTTCACATTGATAATTTTATTTCATTTAAAAGTTGCGTCAAATCAGATTATCGAAATATACGCTTTATACTTCTTTTTAAAGTTCTCCATAAAGTTTTTTTTCTAAGTTTGACAGCGTTCAAATACGTTCCTTATTTTGTATTGCTGCTGCTGCTTCTTACATGGAAAACATTAGCCCTTCCATGATATTAAGTAGTTAAAACTGGTCAGCATAAAAAAATAATCTCTCAAATACGAAGGAAAATCTGAACCTAGCGCTTATTTAAGTTTTAAGTAATGATCAATTCTCCATCAGTTTCCCAAGTATTTTATCGCAAAGAAAAAATCAAGTTTTTGGGCCAAAAGTTTTTTAACGTAGGTCTTATTAAGGGAAAATAAAAACAGTATCCTTAAGTTTTGTACAAATTGAGTATTTTAAATAATTTTTTTTTTTAATTTTGATATAAAATCTCTCAAAAGTCGACTAAGAAGTGAAAATATTAAAGAAAAAAATAATTGTTTACGGTATTTAAGATTTTATATCAAAACTAAAATAATTGAGTAAAAACTTTGCTCTGATATATAAATATTATTGCCAAAAATGTTTAAATATTTGCTCTTTCAAAAAATTTTATATCAACAAACTTTGCATATCCATAATTCCAATAAAGACATTTTGTTTTTCCTTTTTGATAAAATACCTGGGGGAACCTAAAATAGCTTTAAAAAGGTTGTTTCCATGTTCAACTCTTATTGTTTAAGTGATATTACTACAAAAGTAATTTTAGTGGGATACGCTATACATGAAATGATTTTATCGCAAACAATCATTTGTAACTGTTTGTATTAAACTAGAAAACTACCACAAACATTTAAAATAGACTAAGATTTTGTTCGTAGTTTGATATTTTAACAGATTTTCTTTATCTATATTCGATACCACTCTATGATCAGAGTATAATCAGTTAGTGCTGATATTTATAACTACAACAAAAAACCCAGCTTTTATTATACTAATTGAACCAGAATCACTATTTGAATCATTTTTACAATGCCCATCTTTCCGTCTGTGTTTCTCTGTAAACCTTGTGCATGAACTAGAGGTCAAAATTGTAAAGGTACTTTAAAGAAAATCGGTACGTAAATGATTACCAGTTCAGTATGTGTTCGACTTAAATATGTTTAAATCCAAATACTGTACGTCCCTATTACACATTTCAATCCACAAATTAACTATATAGTGCTAGTTTTATCACAGTACTTATAATGTGTTCAAAAATTGCGTTGGTACTTGATTTTAGAATAGAAAAATGACTTCATAAATTGTGGTTACAATCGAAACTATTTGGGACCTAGAACTAATCTGAAAAAAACATATTGTGGTCTTTTTATAAGGATTGTGTGCAATTGTTATGCAGGATGTGTTTTAATAAAAAGACATTCCTTTTTTTTAATATTTTTATAACTTCCTTTTAAAGATATGCTTAGGTAAGACCTGTCAAGTAGAACTTTTCTTTCTAAAAATGCTAAATACTTAAATGAATAATAATGAGTGCTTTCTATAAGTGACTCCATAATAAAAGTCAATACTCTCTTTTCAATATTGGTTCTATCATAATGATTTTAATAATGGCTATGTACATTGGCATTAGGCGATCATGGAAAAAAAGAAGGGTGGTTTCTTTATATTTTATAATTACTCATAATTCAAACAGGAGTACAATTTCAAACAAACGAGTAGAAATTTTACTGGCTAAGGTACATACTGAATACAATACATTGGAATAGTGGTGGCCATCGAGAGAATTGAGTTAGGAATAGTGTTTATGAGCATGTGTTAGTTGTACTACACTGATCGAAATCCATGGACGTAACACAATGCTGATATTAAATTGATTTGTGTAGATTTTGTATAAATGTTTATATGAATAACTAAGTTGGAAAATAGTTGAGTTCATTATCGAAAATATTATTATCGCCCTTTTTTGCCAAGGCCAAAGCAATGGTGTACGTGGCCTTCATTCTTCCGCATTCAGAGGTATTACCGTTTAAAATGTAATTATATTTTATTTTTAAATTTTCTTTTAGCTCTAATAGTAATTTTTTTCTTTCGTTTTCGACAACTAAAAGAAGTTCAGGGTGACAGCTGTTATAGTGGCGTTTAAGGTTAAATGCCTTATTTATTTTTATTACATTGTAACACACTATTTAGCGCATTTAAACAAAAGAAGGAACTACTTTCCCATTTTTTATCACACAAATAGCTTTATTTTTATTAAAAATCTCTATATAAAATAAAATCTTTAATAAAACAAAAAAATTATGTGTTGCTGTAAATATTCGCTGTGTACCTATTAAAAAAATGTATATATATATGAATTTTAAAAGGCAATGCGACATACACCTGCTCTATTCAAAAGCTTTCATAAGACTGAATGAAATTGTTGTTTACTTTTACTCTTTGGTGAGTATTTTTGTTTTCGTTCGGTTGTATACATGTAAGAAGCCGAGCACCAGCGTGCTTGGTATGGCCTACACTGCATTGGAATGTGTATTCTATACAGTATGCATATGAAATCAAATCTAGTGTAATACATATTGATCGTTCAACTCTATTCGATTGCATTACTTTGTATTTTAACTTGCTCAGTCAACAAACACACTTAGTCATTTCTTAGTTACCGTTCTTGCCCTACCCCAAGTTTACTTGATACTTTTTGTTCTATTTATTATTTTCGCTAGCCAAATGTACGTGTGTGTATATGTATGTTTGTTTGTTTTAATTCTCTGTTGTTACGGGCACTTTCTTGTACTTGCATACATGCATAAACGAATGTGTTACATATACGACAATATCAAGGGAAAACAGACAAATGACAACCTCACTTAAATTTAGTTATGAGTAGTTTCTGATCTCCATTAACGATCATAGTTAAGACTATGTCTGGAAATTCATGGTATTGGTTATCGAGTTTCATTTTTTCTTTGTGTAAGGCTATTCTTAAAATTTGTTTAACTCAAAATTATAATATATTGTGTAAAATGTTTGATTGTAAATCATAGATGAATCATGGTATCTTTATATTTATATACACTTATTTTACATTAGATACAGCAAAAAGGCGTTTAATTGGGGATCACTTGTAAAAAAGTTTACATTAAAAAATAAACCAAAACAAAAATCATAAAAATGTGTTTTACTCGAAATCTAAACAACTTCATATGAAATATCAAAATAAAACAAGTAAGAAAATTATAGTCGGTCCAGAATGACTATGCGATATCCTAAACCATGCGATTAGAGAACTGGTCTTAGGTCATATTATATGAATATATAAAATAAGAATAAACCAAATTTGAGTGGCGCTGTTATTAATTTTCGTGCCTATGGATTTGAAATAGTTCATATCTTATGCTATATTTATATAATAACTAATTTGCAAAATGGACTGGACCGATCCTAACATTTGACAAAGTCACTTTTTTTTACAAAAACATATACAAACCAAATTGAGAATAATATGTGCAATAATTTTTTTTTGATAGTTTGAAGTACAGATTTTCGATGTTCAGCAGCTTTGCACGGGGGCTATGACTAAAAATTGGCCTATAGGGTTTGTTTTTGGACTACTGATTAATGGATGTAATAAGCATAAACTAATCTATATAATAATTTAAATCTTATGGCAATATAAGCCGATCTCATAGGGGTCATTTGTATGGGCACTAGGCCTGAACCTAAACCTGAACCAATTTTACTAGCATTTAAGCGATAGAAGCTTATATAACAAATTTCATAAATTGTTGCGAGTTGTAGTTTGATTAAAAGGTATGCATGGATACAAACACAACCTCATTATACCTTGAATACGTTATAGTATATATAGTATATATAGTACACAAAAAGGGCTTTAATTTGGGATCACCTACAAAAATATTAATTTTATATGAAAAATTAAAAAAATCATAAGAATTCATTTTTTAAGCAAGCTAGATACAACAAAAAAGGCGTTAATTTGGAAGCACCTATAAAATTTTTCTATTTATATTTAGTTAATAATAGTTTGTGATATCCATTTATGATCTCAATTAAGACCATGTCTAGAATTTCATGACATAGGGTATTGTATAATCGCTGTATACCAACCGTAACTCCCTTTTTCATTTTATTTCTAGTATAAGCATTACGCGGCCTTACCTCAAATTTGTATGACTACACGAGACTATATTGTGTAAATTACAAAATATAAGGTATGATTGTCGATCATATACAAATCATGGTATGTTTATATATACTCTTATTTGACAATATGTTCACGTGCGTTTTTCTTTTTCTTCTGCATAATGTTTTATTTAAATTTAGCATTTTATTTTTAGTTTCATCGTTAGTTATATTCTGTATGATATTGAGTTCTTATATTAAATCGCAGTATCATAGTTGGCTTAGAACACCTTCAGAATTTTTAGATTAATTTGTTTGATGTTCACAATAATTTTTCTTTGCATACTAGCATTCCAAAAAGGGATTGCATTCAAAGAAGGCAAAAATAAGCTAAATTTTGCATGGTCAGTATGACTTGGAATAGATTTGAACTAGCGCGTTTTTCACTTGTAGTATATTGTTTTCGCTTCGATGCCGCCTAATCCGAACCATTATTTTTTTTTTTCTCAAAATCCCAAATCGTTTCAACCATTTTGACAAAAAGTATACCATTTGAAAGGTATTTCTTTGCAGATATACACCATCTCTGCAGATATACATCTGGTACATTTTTTTGAGAAATAATCATTTAAAGCTGACACTAACACAAACATAAAACACATAAAACTATACAATGCTGTGTATGTGTTTATTAAATTTTTTAATGTGTTTGAAAAAATTCGACAGCTCAATTCCAAACCATGTTAAGTCGAAAAAGTGAGTTTTCAGGAGAAGCTCTTAAAGTTTACGGGCGATATCTCGAAAACTGTATGAGCTAGAACTTTGAGTCTTCCACTGTTTTGATTAAAAATTTAATACATTTCTTTTTGCACTTGCAAATTTTAAAAGTTGTATGTCAATAACACTAAAAATGACATAGCATTCTTTAGCACGTTCAAAAATTTATCAAGTATTATAATGAAATGAGAAATAAGTCTACTTTGCATCTTTTTAATATTTCCTTAATATTCTCGTTGGTCGTCCATGTATGCATAGCAATGTTTGATTTGGAAAATTTCTGAATTATTAAATTCAATTTGCCTACATAGACGGACGTACCTTTTAAATAATTATTACAAACCAACTAATTTTTAATAACGTGTTAAATTTTTTTTATTGATTTAAAAATAAAATAATATTAAAATAGTTCAATGAATTCTAATTAAAGTATTTAAGTAATATCTATACATTTAATAATAAAAGTAAAACATCTATAATATTAATAGGCCAAGCGATTTCTTGTGAATGACGTTTTGTTATACCGCTTTATCCCGATTTTGACCAAACGTTTTGAAAGGTATTTCTTTTTAACCGTTTTGCAGATTTACAAATTTTTAAATTTTTTTCCCTTATTTTAAGTAAATTGGATTTAAAGTTGCTACTAACACATACATAAAATTATCCATATGCTATGTGTGTTTTATTAAATTTGTTAATATATTTGTTAGTAAGTTTGTTATCTTCATTTACAATAATAATAAACCATAAAAGTGTTGGTTTATGAATTGGCTTAGTTAAAAAATAAAGAGAGCTGGAACCTGCTAGTAGGAATAAATACATAAGAATATCTTTAGTTTTTAATTTTTAATATATACTAATATAATAAAGAGGTAATATGTGTTTGTTTGTTTGTTTGTAGCAGGTAATCTACGTTACAGCTCATCTTATCTTCCTGAAATTTTCACAGAGTATTACTGTAGATATGGGAAGTGCTATGGGCTATAAATTTTTTGATATTTTTAGTGGGCGTGGCACTTTTCTAACAAAGTGAATTTTTAATGTCATAGATATTGAGTACAACGATAGAAATAACTTTGCAAATTTGTGTGATGTCACTTATTATATATGTTAGTAGCCATGCAGAAAATGGTCGGGATTCGCTAAGTGGGCGTGACTGCTCCCATACAAAGCAATTACGCAATATGATATATCTCGAGTACTACGACATACACAGCTTTGCAAATTTGTCCTAATTCATCTATTATTAACGAGAGTAGCCAGAACAAATACGGGCGCGATCAGTGGGCATGGTACCACCTATACAAAGTAAAGATTTACTATCATATATCTGGTGTACTATAAAAGGGAAAGTTTCGGCACTATGCAAGAGTCCATCAGATATTAATGTGAGTAGTCTGAAAAATTGGGCGGTATAGGATTAGTAGGCGTGACACCTCCTATACAAAAAGGTATATTTATTACAAATGTGAGTGATCGCGGAAAACATGGGCGGCATCGCCAAATTCAAAAATCGCCAAAACCGAAAATAGTGAAAAACAATAATCGCAAAAAACAAAAATCGGAAAAATTAAAAATCGAAGAAATCGCAAATCAAAACTCGCAAAAATAAAAAAATTGCCAAATGATATTCTAAATTCAAGGCCATCGTTAAGTGTTACCGGATTTAATTTTGAAAATCCATATTTTTCTCATGGGCAGCTATATGTTTCTTATTTTGGTTGGAGGCGATGCCAATTCACCTTTATCGGATGAATCATTTATGGGGTCATATTCACTGGCGCTCTTGGAAAATGGTTGTAAAATTATTCTTTTGTTTATTATAATTAACTTATACAACCCATAACTATACAAACCGAAGCTGGAATCACTATCTGGACAAATTTTATTAGTCGATAATGGCGAAGACAACTTAGGGGACACTAAACTGGATGCTCTTGTATCTTCCTGAGCATTTCCTAATAACAAACCATTCAAAATTTACACTACTTTTTTAGCTTACGTAAATTTTCCTTATTGTATGTATGGTTTTCGATTCTTCTTTTTTCAAAAGATAACAGATTAATTGTAACTTCTAATATTATATATAAATAAATAATACAATTATACATATTTAGGGCCAGTTTCAGCATTTTTTTTTTTGCACGATAACTAATTTTATTCTCAAAAGTATACCAATTTGTTTCCCTTTTCTGCCGATAGCTTTGTACAAACTACAACATGTTAAATAGACATACAAGATCAAATTATTTTATCAAGTTAGCCAAAAAACTTGCTAACTACACCAGGAGGTGCAAACTTATATGTGTTCATCATGCTAAGTACACATAGAAAACACGACACAAAGAAACATCTATTCCATATAATGTTAAGTCTACTTAGAATTTCATCAAATCTAAAAAGTGCTAAACCAAAGTATGCTAAGTACACTTAAACGATTTTGGAATTGAACTTTTTTCAACAATCAGTTGTATGCTAAGTACTTTTTTGTTTATAACTTTTGATTGGATTAGCCGATCAATACCAAAATTTTATAGAATTTAAGTTGAGAAATACTAAATTGAAAAACGTAAAAAAAATAAACACATGCTAAGTGGACATAGCTTGATTTGGAATTGAGCTGTCGAATTGTGTATCAAAAGTCCTGTGTTCACTTGTGAATTGGCTAAAATTGATTAGCATACCTTTAGGCTCTTGTAAAATTACTTATTAACAAACCCATTTGTATATCTTCTGTGTGTTCAACAAATATTTATAATGAAATTTAATGAGTTTTATAATGCGTATCGTTTTATATGTTGATTTATCCCCTAATTTCTTCATGCCTTCTTCATAATATTTTTTGTACATTATGAATGTTTGATTCCCGTCTGAGATTTGGTTATAGCTTTTGTATCTTTATATCCCTCTCCTATAAACTTATCCTTTTGATTATTTCTCATAGTTCTTTGGTGTGCTAAAATTCTATTTTCAATTTTTGTTCTTATTACATCCATTTCTCTATCATCTGTGATGGTTCGAACCAATTGTTCCAGATCAGTTTTTAAATTTATGGATGAAAAACTGCTCATATTAATTGGGAGGGAAAATTTAGATCCAAGAGAAAGTATCCATTTACTGTCCTCTGGGAATGGGTATAATAACTTTGTGTCGATGCTTGTAACTAGCAAAAATATTTCACCTAGACCCAACTTTTATTACAGCGATCGACTCATAATCACTTTCTGAGTCAATTTAGTGATTTTGTCCATCTATTCGTCTATCCGTCCATCCGTCCGTCTGTGTCCATGTAAACCTTTTAATCAACCTACAGGTTGCAAATATCAATATATATTGATTAAATTTAAAATGTAGCCATTCACCTGCCACGAGATGAATGCCGTTGAAATTAGTGAAAATCAGTTTATGTTCAGACGTAGCGCCCATACAAATGGCCACAATGAGGTCGAATTAAATTGTAATAATATCCAAATTATTATATAGATTACATCTGTTAATCACTTTTTTGAAAAAAAAAAAAAACTATATAGGAGAATTCTTAGTCATAGCCCCCATATAAAACTAATTCCCGATCTTCATCTACATCTATCAAAAGACAAAAAGGTTGCACAGATTTTTCTCAAATTTGGTTTTTAATTTTTTCACCTGAATGAGCAAAATTGTTGTGGGATTTTTCAAAGAAGGGCTAAGAAGATTGGTAAGGGGTCAAAGTTAAAAAACTTGCACTCTTATATGGAATTTTAACCATGAGTTTTTAATTAAAAAAAATTGTACATATAATCCTACTTTTGTCAACAGTGACTATTTTTTCGAAATTCACTGTACATATATATATAAAATTGAATAACGTTGAATAAAATCGTTTGATATTAATAAGCTTAATTATAAACAAAAACAGATTCAGTATATTATTAATTATTAATTATCTAACGACATTTTTCTTTTAAATTAAAAAAAAAAAATTTATTTTGATATTTTTCAGAAAAAATTTAAACCTAACACGTAGATTCTCAGGTCTCGAAATAATCCCTTTAAAAAAATTCATTGTTTTCATTCAAGGTAATGTTTCCCAATACCTACAAATAAGGAAGTCTTCAACGCATTCTTATTTACATGTGATCTGTGTTTATCGAATGACGGATTTGTATATATAAAATTCAAAAAACTCACTTGAACAAGATGCTAAAAATTTATTAGTAATTAGCGAAGAAATCTTAAATTCAGAGCATGTGTGGGATTAATAAAACTCCAAAATAAGAAATGTATGCATTGCTTTGTAGTCAACAAGTAGCTATTAGGAAGATATTCACTGAAATTCGAATTGAAATGATTTAAACATTACAATAGTCTTTATTAAAACAGCATTTTGTCGAAAAGACTAAATCCGTAAATAGTTTATATAAAACCTTGAATTTCTGTCACAAGTTTACAGATATATTCTTTAATATTATTATTTAAAATTTCAGACGGATTCATTCAGAAAAAACAAAGCAGAAATTTAAGTAGGCCAAAGCCAAAAAATTGAGAACAGTGCATTATTTGTACATAGTTTCGTGCTAATTTTGTATCCGGTTACTACACTAATAAAGGACAAGACCAATAACATGTCCAAAAAAATTATGGAAATCAGTATTAAATTCCTATTGAAATGGCTTCCATATGCTATACTTACCCAAGAAAGTAAAACACTTTTATAACAACTTTAAAATGAAAGAGAAGAAAAAATACATGCTCAATAAAAATGTTTAATATGAACATACAACATAAATGTCGTCGTATATTGGTTTATTGAATACGAACGTTATGTTTAAGTTTAACATCTTTAATCAACTCAAAGAAATTAATTAAAACGTTTTGTTGTCAATTCACACCATAAACGATAATAACGCAGACACATACAGAGACAAAAGAACATTTAACACAAGAATGGGAACAAAAAAATATAAATACGAACTTCTTCTACTCCGGCGACTAACTTATGGCAAAAAGTGATGCAAACAATTAACGCCCACGTTAAGTATACAAACATACCGATCATAAATACACATATATACACATATATATACATATACACAAACAAGCAAACAAGCAAACAGATACTCACACATATGCTTACCCATAAAAATCAACAACTACTCGTCTACTCTTAACAGATGTAAACAATTGTCCATTTAATGGCGCAAACCAGTACCTAAAATATTAAAATTTCTTTTTTAGTACTTCAAGTTAATTTAGTGAATGAATTCCATAAGAACTGAACTACTGGTCTAACAACAAATATTTTATAATTACATGAATTTTTTAAAGAATTTGTTTCCTTTAATTTAATAAAAATATCATTAAATTTATAACCATGTTCAGTCAGAGTTTATATTCAGAAGTTGAAACTTAAGTATAGAATTTATACTTTAAAATTTCTGGCATAAGCACAAAGTGTGAAAACTCATACATCCAACAACATATTTACACAATACTCAATTTTAATTCGGTTATTTAATAATAATTTGCTATTGCCAAATGCCATTCTTAAAATCTATAAAAACTCCCAATACTTTTTGAGCATTGTGCATAGCAAACGCTGCTACAATGACAATGACAATGACAATGACAATGCAATAAAAACATAGTACAACTCACAGATGACAAAGTCAAAATAAACTACAAAAAAAAAGAAAATAAATTGAGACACAAAATTACGAAATGACATTAACAACACAAAGAGTAGAACAACAACAGCAACAAACTGCTGTGGCAGCAGCTGAAACAACAACAAACACGCACATAATATCAGCACCAAAAAAAAAAAAAAAAAACAATATCAGCATCTAAAGCAGTATTAACTGTAACTAACGCCAGCTACCGCCAACTCTTAACTAGCATACCAAACCGCCTCCTCCAGCTTAACATGGCCTTTTCACAAGAAAAAAAGTTGTGTGCGAAAAGAAAATAACAACAAACGGTTTTGCACTCAATTTCATTGAATCGACTGAACAAATTAGTTTGTTGCCAGCAATGGGTGTCAATAACGCGGTCAAAACACTGTCATATATTGTCTCACTATCCCTTTAATAATGTTACTGATATGTGTGTGTGTGGGTGTACTATAACGCTTGAAAAGGTAACAAAGCGGAAAAATGTATGAAGTTCAATCTAAAGCACTTTTTTTTAATATAACGAATGTCTGTAAATAAGCAAGAAGCACAATTATAATCGATTACGACAGACTGTACGATAGCCTATACCATAAGCATCGAGAATGGGTGTTAGATTCAACTGTGATCATCATCATAATTGGATATTGGAAATAAACTTGGATTAAAATTTTAGTGGCATTAATATTAAATTGACGTCTTCAGATATTAGAATCCATAATAAAAACACATAAACCAAATTTGGCCAAGATCTTTATGACAATATGGCTCTTATGGCAAATAAGGTCGATGTCGAAGGGCTAATTTGTATGTTTACCAGTTTTTGAGGTTCGGGGGGAATTCCCGGTATACGAGAATCTTTTATATTGTCCATACATAAAAACATCTTCTGCATTCTTAATTCTTATTTTTTATGATGATACTAGGGTAACTCTGCCCGCGTTGCTGGACAACACAATAATATACATTTACGCCATTGTATTCCAAATTAAATCCTCTAGAAATAATTGACATTTTCCTGAAAAAGAAGAATAAAAAAGCATACATTTCTTAAAGTGAGAACGCCAAAATAGAAAAACTTTTATTGTAGTGCCTGGTGGTAAACGAAATTTTTAGTATTGCCATTTTCAGAAAAAATTAATGAATACGACGCCTTCCCACCACTCGAATATGCAACATATAGTTGACCGTGTGAATATATAGGAACTTCTAAAGTTATGCTGGAAAATTGCAACGAATGACCTTGATCTATATTAATAGTCAATGCGAAAGCCAAACGAACGGAAAACTGTTATAACTGAAATTCAAATGACATATCATTGGGAATCATTGGGATGCGTAATATTAAAGCATCTTCGCTTTTAAATATTCCATTTAAAAATATTTCTTTAATTACATATTTCATTAATTTTTTGACCGCAAGTATTGTGCCGTTGCATAATTTGGGTGGATTTTTATTAAAAAGCATAACACAGGTTAACAGCAAAAATGGCGATCAATAACCACTATATATATTTGATACATCATGGCTACCTAAGTACAAAATTGATAAAAATTTTCAATTCCATGGAAAATTTTTTTTAAAATAATTTTTAAGAAAAATTGTCAATATTTTGAGACATTTCTCCACTTATGTTGTCATAACTCAAAAACAGCTACCCCGATTTTGTTGAATTAAATTTCAAAAAATATTAAGATTTACAATATCTTTAAATCAAGTATACTGTTATTTTTAATCTAATCCAATAGTTTAAAAGTTACGAAACAAATTGTTTCGAAAAATATTACAAAATGGTAAAATAAACAAATTGTTTTCTGTTAAAAAAATCTGGAAAAATCGAAAACTGCAAAACGTACTAAATTTTATTTATTTATAGTGAAGCTACATATCATGTGAATTAAATGAGATATGGATCATGAAAATCGATGCATATGTTAGGTTTTTATTCACAATTAATTGAAGGTATCGCATTTTTAAAAGCACTGTCATTATTTCTTTGGGATACATAACAATGATTAAATAATATTTTTCTATTGAATGAATTTAAAAACTTTTCATCGATGTTCTATAGAAAATGGTATAATAAAAATGCAGAACATAGAAGGTAGGTGCATTTTACAACACGGATTTTTCCAAACCCCCTTTACATGTACAAAATTGGTTGGAAAAAATGTTAATGACATTTTTATGATTCTCAGAATTAAAAAAAAAAAAAAAATAAGTAAATAACAAATGGTAATTTGACTTTAATGACTGCGGTAGCAAACTAATATGTGCTCTTAAATTTTCGTGGACGCTGAATTGTTGTTCCTGCTCATATATGATACCTAATCCGTTCACAGTCAATTAAACGTAAAAAAGTAAAGTGCACTTTTTTTTATGTGTGTTTTTCCATTGGCTACCTGTAACGGAATTTTACACACATAAACTATACCCATACAAAGGGTTATCCCAAATTATAGTATCGTATCACAAAACAGGTCCAGAGATATGGCCCACTTGGAAATCGCGTTCAGCATTTATAAGCATTTTATTTCATTCAAGAAGTGTTTGCGATAACGGAAACATCATTTTATCCCTTCATAAAGATTAAAGTCATTCAGCTTAGAAGTTAAAAACCATTTTCAAGTATTAATAAAACCTAGCAGATTGCAGCCCTCGAAATTCGAGCGCAAATTCTAGGAAATTTTATTATTTCATTAAATAAAGACCCTAAAATTATGCTAATCAATTATAGCCAATTCACAAATCAACACAAAAAACAGACTCATTTCTATTACAAACAAATTAACAAATTTAATAGTCACACACATAGCATTGTATAATTTTATGTATGTGGTAGTAGCAACTTTAAATGCAATTTACCCAAAATAAAGGAAAAAATTTAAAAATCTGTACACATCTGCAAAACGGCTAAAAGGAAATAACTTTCAAATAATATACGCTTGATCGAATTCGGGATAAAACGGTAGAACAAACCATCAGTCACAAGAAATCGCCTAGCCTATTAATATTATAGACGAGCAAGAAAGCCAGAAATTTATATGTAAAAACAATACGGATTTATTTTGTTATGTGTGCGGCCAATTTATCACCGGGAAAAAACTGAAATTCTTTCCTTCATTGCAAAAGTTATTTCAAGATTGCTCTAATATATATCCACACAATTTTAACCAGCATTGGACACTGAGTACTGTATGCATTTCACGTCGAATAGGCCTATACCTACCTTACCTAACGTAAGGTAGGTATAGGCAAATATATTTATTATTATTTTGCTGGAGATGACGATTTTGTGTACTGCACCGATATTTCTTGTTTGACGACCGTCGTGGGCTTACAGAGATACGATTC
This sequence comes from Cordilura impudica, assembly GCA_963682025.1. Lineage (NCBI taxonomy): Eukaryota > Metazoa > Arthropoda > Insecta > Diptera > Scathophagidae > Cordilura > Cordilura impudica. The sequence goes on from OY821520.1 coordinate 91,020,560, forward strand.
AAATGAATGGCGTTTATTTATCGACTCACCAAAACGCAGCTTGAAGTTTGTCCTTTTGCATAATGTAAATAAATTTCATTCCTTGCCGATCGCACATTCAAACAAGGTAAAAGTAGAATATTCTGTAATTGCATCGGTCATGAGGAAGATAAAGTATGATGAACATAAGTGGGTAATACGTGTTGATCTTAAGATGGTAAACAATCTCTTAGGTCAACAAAGCGGCTTTTCCAAATATCCTTGTTTTATAAGTTTATGGGACAGCAGATCTAAATCAGTGCATTGGAAGAGAAAAATATGGACTTCTAGGGAAACACTGGTTCCAGGTATGCCAAATGTTATAGATGTGGCTCCAGTACCACGAGATCATATTATCATATTACCCCCTCTTTACATTAAACTTGGTCTGATGAAACAATATGTTAAAGCACTTAACAAAGATAGCGAATATTTCCAGTATATTTCAAGGAAGTTTCCCAATCTGAGCATGGAAAAGCTAAAAGCAGGCATATCTGACGGCCCACAAATTCGTAAATTGGTGAACTATACTGATTTTGACAGTTCAACGTTAGAAATTGAGAAGAATGCATGGGATTCGTTTGTATGGGATATTAAAATTTCTTGGGAAATAACAAAGGGCGATGATTACGTTGCGCACGTTGAAGAGATGTTATCGCACTTCCATCGACTTGGATGCAACATGAGCCTCAAAGTACACTACCTCCAAGGTCGCTTACATCGTTTTCCTGAAAATCTAGGAGACCTGAGCGAGGAACAGGGCGAACGATTTCACCAAGATATCCGAACAATGGAGGAACGATACCAGGGTCGCTGGGAGGCACACATGATGGCTGATTTCTGCTGGAGTATTCACAGTAACACTTCGTCAATCAATAATAATAGAAAATCTTATAAAAGAAAATTCCAGAGCTTGTAGTTTATATTAATTACAATAAATTTAAATAATAAAATATATTTATTTATTTATCTAATAACTATGTAATAATAAATTATTACAAAATTATATTAAGTAAGCACTAGCTGCTAAGGCCATCGGCTCTTATAATAAAATATAAATTTTAATCTATAATATTAATAGGCTAGGCGACTTCCTGTGGCTGATGTTTTGTTCTACCGTTTTATCCCGATTTTGACCAAAGGTATATTATTTGAAAGGTATTTCTTTTTAGCCGATTTTCAAATTTACAGATTTTTACGAACACATACATAAAATTATACAATGCTATGCGTGTGTTTATTAAATTTGTTAATGTATTTGTAATAAAAATTAGTTTGTTTTTTGTGTTGATTTGTGAATTGGCTATAATTGATAAGCATACTTTTACTTTACTTTTCGATTTTTTATGATTTTATTAAAACACAAAAGTTTGATATTCTCACGTAAAAAATACATTTTTTGCTGCAATTTTTTATTATAACTAGGAAACTACTAAGCTGCTTGAAACTCAATATATAAACGGATTAAAAATTATATAAATCTAAATTTTTCTAAGTTTATTTTAATAATGTCGGATTAACCCTTTTGAATTTATCATTAATTATGTGGAGAAACGTCTAAGAAAATTTTAAATTTGTCTTAAAAATTTAAAAAAAACCTCTCCATAGAATTTAAAATTTGGACCACATTTGTACTACTGGAACCAAAATACATCAAAATTGTATAGTGGTTTTTGATCGGTATAAAGTTTTTTCTTTTTTTTTTTTGCCTTGTATAATGATTGGAGATCTGGTTTTCAATTGTAAATTATGCGGTATTATTTATGGCAAATCAAGAGAATAGAAAAATTCTGTTGGATAATGCAATACATCCTTTTTATTCATCGCAAAATCAACAAATTAATAAGTGATCAATTCGCCTACTATTGGAGTTTGAAAGAAGAAATCCAAATCTTTGACATCCTTATTATTTCCTGCCAATATACATATGTAGCTCTTTGTGAAGAGTTTTTCAATGAGTTATTCTTTTGTTTGTGAGAATATGCAAAAATCTCTCGGAATTGTAATGAAAACATCATTATCAATTGACATTTTAACATCACCCATTAAAAGCAATTGCTTTGAAAATTTTGCAGCTGATGGATAATTCTGCAATCGCACGCACACATTGGTGGTGAGTCTTAACATTTTAATGTATTTCCATAGATTTTATAGCTTCAAATACGCATTTATTTTATCAGCTTGTGTTGATTATGGGATAACAGCTAGTGGTTGCCTGAATTTATTTTGATTTCCACGGAAATCTTTCATTGGTTGATCCAAACCATGCCAGTGATTTTTGATAAATTGCAAAATTTAGTTTAAAGAACTTTCCGACGACCATCCAATACAGTGGCTGCAATGCCAGAAGATTGTACCGCGTATTTGTACAGTTGCTAAAATTAAATTTACCAATAAATTTTTTCCAGGTGCATCCAAAAATTACATACCATAATTACCATTATCAATTTCTTGCATGATTGCTTCATAAGCCAATTTTAGCTGTTGATTTAATTTTCGAATATTTTCTGGAACAAAATTTGTCAATACATTTGTATCGTAATTTTTTTCTCAAGGAAAATTTTGATTAAAATATCATTTCTTGAACGAATTTGTTTTGGTAAACCCAACTGAGCCAAAGCTTTACTCGTCATTTCGAAACACTTATTCTCAACCAGTATCAATGCCTCATTACGCATTCCTCTGTACATATAAAATAAAATATCTTCCGTCATTTAATCACGAAATTTCATGCATAAATCGTTTGGATAAACCGGATTGCAAGTTGAGATAATGATAGAAAATAAAACTGTAATTTCTTGTGGATATGCTGATCAATAATGTATTTTCCCAATGCGTATCGTGTTCAAGCAACCCTAATTTTTGACACGCTTCACGATAAGTGGCGCATAATTTTCCACCAAGGGATGAACTGTGTAAGTTCGACCTATGTCACCAGTTTCAAACACATTTTAATGACCTTGAACAAGTTTGCCTTGCTTTCGCCGTTGAAATTCCTTTTTTGATGTATTCAAAGTATAATATGATGGAACCTGAACATAAAGCAATGTTCTTGCAAATCAATCTTTTTGGCACAATTTAAAAAATGCGGTCAATATTGTATTTGGTGGCGCAATTGCTCTTTGTGCTGAGGATTGTCCAATAAAGCAAATACGCTGACTATTTTGCAAACGAACGGCTAACTGTTTATCGGTCGGGTATTTTTCATGTATTCCAAAATAGAGTATACGCCATACTGCTTCGTTACTGCTGATATATCGACCAGTTCGATAATGAGTTATTTCATCATTTTCAACAACACTATATTTCGTGATATATTTACATATATATTTGATCGCTAAATTGCAGTATAAAATGTTTATGTGAGCCTTAAAAATTTTTAATAAAATTGGTGAATATGGGATAATCCAACAATTGTCGACCTCGGTTTGTTTTGTTCCCAGTTTGACAGTTGTTGATCTACCATTATCTTGTGTTCCAGCAATAGTTTCAAAAACTAATGCTTGTGGATAATTTTTTGACCAATTTCCATCTTGCATACACACTGAATTCATATTCAAAGTACCGATTGGTCTACGAGTCATGTTTTTGGTAACAATTTCATGCAATTCAGAATCAAGTTCAATTTGTTTTATTGTTATTTTTATCAACTATCCAAATTAAAATGTGAGCGTGCAGTTGTCCTCTCTTTGGAAATTCAATCAAATATGTCCAACAACGTACTTCACCAAATATTTTTAATCTTATCAACATGTCCTTTAACGATTTCATTTTTTCATAAATATACGTGCAGTTATATTACGTCAGTCTGTTGGCTCTTGACCTGGAAATAAATGTTCTTTAACTTCTGTACATTGCGGATTGAGCGTGAAAGTTATAAAAAATCAGATCTTCCTTAATGATGAACATAACACATTGCATTTTGCGTGTACTCATGGATTTACTCTTCCGAACTTAGTTTTGTTTCCTTCTATTTGATATAACTTAAACGTTCAGTTACAATTTTTGCATACATATGAACAATGTATTGATGCAAAAACTTATCGCAATGCAAAATTTGATTGTATTCATTTTGTCGAAAAATTAATCGATACGCATCATAATTCATAGTGCTAACCCTATTATCAGTTAGCGAACCTGCCATAAAAAGAAATAATTTTGAATTCACACACCTTTATGAGAAAAACATATAAAAGAGTGCGTAAAATGCATATCTCTAGATATTTTTCGATATTCTTTGCTTTTGAACCATCAGAGAAAGTAGACGTTTGCAACTCATATATTGGTTTGTAAGTCGGTCAAGCAGTTCTCGGGTTTTATATGGTCTAACAAACAGCGTTTGATTTATATATATATAGATTAGCGCGTCCCGGTTTGGTTTTTTTTTTAATTTGAAAATGCTTGCCACCTAAAGACTGCAATCCTAGTGCATTTTGAAAACAAAAAAAATATTTTTGATTTTCAAAAAATTAAGGGCAAAAGTTGCGCAATACAGAGTACATTCCGGAAAAAATATTAATAAAATTTCCGTAGAGCAATTTTGGTGCAGCGTTGCATCTTAAAGATGGAAAGTGAGTATATGTTTTTTTTTCTTTCTTTCTTTCAAGCAAAATTAGTCTCAAAAGCTGCGCAAACTAGAGGATATTAGCTAAAACTATTTCAGAAAATGTGGTAGGGCTTTTCTGGTCTAGCGCACAGTGGAACGAGATGGACCTTTTTGTAAAATTTACATGCAGGCCGCAGTTTTTAACCGATTTTAGCATTTGTTTTGCCGCTTGTACCATAGTTAATTTCACATTGTTAATTTAAACTCTTAATGTACTTTTAATGCACTCTGTATTACGCTACTTTTGGCCTCAATTTTTTTTGAAAATCAAAAATATTTTTTTTTTCAAAAAGCACAACGCTTGCAATCTTTAGGATCCGATAGCCATTTGGGGTTTTTGTTCAAAATTTTTTTTTGCTATTTTTCCCGTAAAAGGGTCCTAAATTCCCATCATTTGGGGGAGCAAGCTAAAAAAATAACTCGGGAAACGCTAATACAGATATCTTTAATTATAAATATATTTTTTTGAAATTGTACTTATCTGTTTTTGCATTGACAAAATTACTGACAAAAAAAAAAACGAAATCGTTTATACATTTAAGAGCTAAAGAATTTTCTAACGTTCAAGAAAAAAAATTAAGTAAGACAAGTAGATCGACTATACGATACCCCATACCATGCGCTTGGAGACCCTATATCTTAGTTTCAACTACTTAGATATAGCCAATTCATTTTTTTGCCTTCGGATACTATAACTAGGTCGCAAAATAGACCGATCCTTTTCATATTTGGTAATGTCACTTATTTTTTGCAAAAACCTTTACAAACTAAATTTAAGAAAAATCTGTGTAATATTTTATAATCTATACCACTATGTGTTTTGGGTATAATGACTTTGTGCTGCTGTTTGTAACTATCATTTGACCTAATTCCATCCTCTATTATGCCGATCGACTAAGAATCACTTTCTGCGAATCACTTTCTGAGTTGATTTAGCGATGTCCGTCCGTCTGTGTGTAAATATAAACCTTGTAATCCAACTACAGGTCGCAAATTTGAACATATTTTGATAAAATTTGGCATATAAGCATTTATCTGCGATAGGCTGAATGCTATTAAAATTGGTAAAATTCGGAACATGTTCAGACCTAGTCCTTATACAAATTACACCTATGAAATCTACATAAGTTGCCATAATATCCAAATTATCACATATATCTCAGTCAAATTGGGTTGTATGTGTTTATTACATCCATTAATCAGTAGTCCAAAATAATCCCTATAGGACAATTCTTAGTCACAGCCTCCACATAAAGCTGCTTCCTGTATACTGTAAACAATTTATAATTCATTTTTACCACATGATATCGATTAACTGTAATTTTTGTTTAAAAAAAAGGCTTCAAAATTACCTAAAGGACTCAGCTCTATTTCCAGATCAAAACTAAAAATATTTAAAAGTGTTACAGACACACTAAAGCTATAGCCTTATGTATTGTTCATATAGTTGTCTATATACTATAAACATAATGTTGTATTGGAGCACCCTCTAATTCGAAATCAGTTCGTTTCAAATAAATTTCTGATGTGGCAAACAAAATGCATTTCAAGAAATAAAAACAACTTTGCCTATTAATTAAAAAAAATTTAAATTATATTAAGAAAAGCCATTTTTCCAGGACAGCTCTAAAAAATAGATATTATTTGAAAAATTTTTTTTAATTTGGAAATTCTTAATAGTTTTCATGATGTGTACATTGCGTATGATTGATATTTTATATTCTCTCAATATTACTTATACGTTCACTGTTTATAATATTATGTACATTTGGGTGACATCCATTTCTTTTTTTTTTGGAATTTCAAAACGTGCTGGTCAGATTATTATGACAGTGGATCCAAAACTTTAGTGCGCAAAATTTGAGCCAAATCGGACAATGCTTTCTGGACGAGTATTGAGTTCAAAGTTCAAATATGAATTTCTATGTAAAATTTATCAAAAAAATTATTTTTCACAAAAATTTTGATATTAGTAATTTCGTTTAAATTAAATTAATTAATAAACCATAATCTAGAGTAAATTATCATTCTAATAAAACAACAAAATCTATTATCGGTTGAAAAACAGCCAAGTTATATCAAGTTCCCCAGGCAATAAATGCGTCGCAGACCACTTTATTAAGAAAATCGAGCTCACATTTTTAAATACATTGAAATAATTTACAACAACAATTTTTTTGCATTCGCCTGATCCCAAGTGATCATACGTAAAGTACTTTGCATCTTGTCTATTGTTATGCCGTTCTAAATTAATGTCAAGACGGTACGTATATTTTAGCACTATTTCAAAATCTCCGATTTTACTTTTTCAAAAATTTTGTTCAAGAAATATTCCGAAATCAGCGACTGGACTTTGAAGTCTTATTAACAAAGTATATCTGATTAAAAATGCCGAATATTCTTCATATATTCTTCTTCTTCATATGGCGAGGACAGCGTTTTTATTTCAGCGGATTTGAAGAAAAATTTGATTTTTCATACTTTTTCAACTGTTAGCCTAAATCTTTTTCGTGTTTTTATATTTCAAACATCTGTTATCAAAATATTGTACCACTTGATATATGTTCTCAATCCTGCATACTAAGGTCAAATTGAGACACTATAAATTATCCCCCTTTAAGGTCAATAGTCAAATTTAAGGATATTAACATTTTTTTAAAACAAAATATCGAAATAATATATATTTGTGGAAAGGTTTCGATTAAACTTGTTGAGTACCCGTGGGGTACTCAAAATGTGTCCTAGTTTTAATTTTTTTTTTTTTTTTTTTATTCAGAACTATTATATTCATATAAAGATATATATTTGACAGCAACATTAATTTTTGATTTCAAACTGTTGTCTGATATAACTGTCAAATATAGTATTAATTTTGATATCACTCATGATTAGTGCGACTATTTCTTAATTGATATTGTAGCAAATCAATCCACAATTACTTTCAGATCTTATTAATAAATTAGCTTTACACGCTCTCTTTGAAATAACTATTGATGCTGATTGACCTTTTTGAATATAAGCCCGCGACATACAAATTTGTTTATGCTGTATTAAATATAAAAACTAAATAATCTAAATATTTTCATAAAATAACGAATAAATTTAGGAATATTATGAATACATTCAATTTGTTTTATTTAAAAAAAAAAAAATACTGATGAAGAAAATATTTATAGATTTTCATTTCTTTGGAATAATTAAAACAAGTTTTATCGAAACCCTTCCTCAAATTTATACTATTTCGATACTTTGTTTAAAAAAAATTTTACTTTTGACCTTAAAGGGGGACAATTTAGAGTTTTATAGTTTCGTTTTAACTTTAGTTTACAGGTTTGGGATTGAGAAGTTATATCAAGTGGTATAACATATTGATGAAAGATGTTTGAAATATGAAAACATGAAAAAGATGTAGCCTAAAAGTTTAAAAAGTATGAAAAATCACATTTTTCTTCAAATCCGCTGAAACAAAAACGCTGCCCTTGCCAAATTTATAAGAGGATACCTGCAATCTTCAACATTTTTAATCAGATATATTTTGTTAATAAGATCATAAGGTCAACATGTAGATTTCTGAAAATTTTTTAAACAACATTTTTGGAAAAGTAAAATTGGAGATTTTGAAATAGTGCTAAAAAAGACGTACCGTTTTGAAATTAATGTAGAACGGCATAGCAATAGGCGAGGCGCAAACTACTTTACAGAAGATCATATTGGGATCGGGAGATTGCAAAAATATTACTGTTGTAAATTATTTCTTTGTCTTTAAAAATGTGAGCTCAATTTTCTTATCAAGTGGTATGCGGCGCATTTATTGCCTGGGGAACTTGACATTACTTCGCTGTTTTTCAACCGATAATAAATTTTGTTATTTTTTTAGAAAGAAAATTTCCTCTAGATTATGGCTTATTAATAATTTATTTCAAACGCAATTACTAATACCAAAATTTTTGTGAAAAATTATTTTTATTTTTTTAATAATTTTTACATAAAAATTCATATTTTAACTTTGAACTCAATGCGCGTCCAGAAAGAATTATCCGATTTATGTCAAATTTTACGCACTAAAGTTTTGGATCCAGTATTATAATAATACGACCAGCACGTCTCGAAATTCCAAAAAAAATGGCTGTCACCCTATTATACATGTACTTGGTATAAACATGGACCAATTCTCACCATATTTCAAGATCTATCCTTAGTTCATTACAAAATTGTGTTTCTTATATTGTCTAATTATGTTAATAATCGCTAACTGTAATATTATTATAATACTCATTGAACAAATATTGGCACTCTCAAATATCGTTTTATAAGAGCAAACATAGAAAAACTGCTAAGTTATATAGCACGCTGAATGCTCTGCTTCTCGGGGATTTTTTTGTAAATAAATTTAGCTAATAAATGCTAATATTAGGTAAAAAAAATAGGAAGTATTTAAATTTAAACGTTTAAATTTATAAAAAGTGCCAATAATTATTATAACAATTTCACTATTTAAAATATTCTTTACAGGTTTCCTACAAGAAATATTCTATTCTATGAGAACCTCGTATTGAATTTATTGATTAAAGTGAGAAAGTTAGAACTTTCTGCAATATCCAGATACCAGAAATAGTCTCAATTTTAATTTTTTGAACGCTCTTTTTTGGCCATTAGAAATAGAAGCTGTATCATATTAAGACTAATTTTGAGGTCGATAGTTTTAATTACACTGACAATTAATGCAATTTCTTCTGATGCACATCATCGTAGCTTTCTATTTATTTTTATGTAGTGGAGAATTGGTGAATCGCTCACTTTAATTTTCCTATTTATATTATTATTATAAAATGTTGGTTATTTAGTAAAAAATAATACAACTAATTAGCATATTCCCTACCATGATCTTTGTAATTCTACATTTTTTAAAAATTATTTTCTTAAAAATTAAAAGATGTGAAAAATAATATTAAACAAAACAATTAAAAATAAGTAGTAACATCTAATTTTTCTCATTTACTTAACTCCAGAAATAAAATATATATGGTGTAATTTTTTTGAAGGAGACATATATTTTTGGGCTGATACTATTGTTTCTCGGTGACATAAAATTTTAAGGTAAATAGTATTGTCAGTAAAATGATTAAATAAATTTGATCTGAATGAAACATCACCTCTATGGCGACTAATAAAAACAAAACATATTAAAACGTAACAAAACTGAAACGTTTTATATAAAATTTTTAACGGCCCACTTTAAGTACCACAAATGCAAAAGTAACAATAACAGTAACAGTAATCCTAGTAACTAGTAAACAAGCACAAACTCAATTTTAATATTAATTTCGCTGGAGACTCAGTAGCGCTGTGTGATTAATAAAAGGTGTCTTCATACATACTCAATTTCCTCTAGTTGCAACCATTAAATTAAATAAAGTAGGTGTGTTTGTTGATGTAATATAAACCATTGCACTTTGTCGCTTTATTGGTAATACATTGGCAAATATAGGTGTGACACCTGTTGCTGGTATCGTTTAAAGCGTAAATCATCACTGGTTCAAAGCATAACAATTTTAATAAAATGTGAGAGATATTAATAACATTACATAACACTATGTATAGACATGAACATAAATTGTCAGCAACGATAATAAATTGTCGACCTTATGTTGCAACAATAAACCCATAGATTTATTGAATATATATATAGGTGTATTTAATTACATATTTTATGACTTTTTCGTATGGCCCTCTGTTGTTTGTTTAGGGAAAAAAATAAAGAATACATTTCAAACTACAATATTTTTTCAAGTAAACTGAATCAATCGTGTTAAGTCAAAATGGCTAAATATCTGTGCATCTGCAGCTAAATATATTTGGAATCTCGAGCTTTTAGGGCTCTGATAAAAAGGTATCGAACAATTCGAGACGGTCCTGAGATCAATAGAATTTATTATAAAATTACCAAAAATATTTGACCCAATCCCATCTTTAATTATACCGATCGAATCAGAATCACTTTTTGAGTTGATTTAACAATGTCCGTCCGTTCGTCCGTCCGTCCGTCTGTGTGTCCATGTAAACTTTGTAATCAAACTGCAGGTCGCAAATATGAATATATTTTGATGAAATTTGGCATATAAGCTTTTATCGGCCATGGGATGAACGCTATTGAAATTGGTGAAATTCGGTCCATGTTCAGACCTAGCCCCCATACAAATTACCCCTATGAAATCGACATAAATTGCCATAAGATCCAAATTGTCATATAGATCTTACTCAAATTGGGCTTGTATGCGTTCATTACATCTATTAATGAGTAGTCCAAAATTGATCCCTTTGGTCTCATATAGAGCTGCTTCCCGATATTAACTTAAATCTATTAAAAAACAAAAATATTGCACTGATTCTTCTCAAATTTTGTTTGTATATGTTTTTGCAAAATACAAGAGACGTTACCAACCATGGTCAGGATCGGTCCATTTTTGGACCTAGTCCCCATATAGATATATCATCCGATATGAACTTTTTCATATCTGCAGCCAAAAAAATTAATAAAAATCCCACTCAAATTTGTTTTTTGCTTATTTTCTATGTCCAGTTAGTTGGGCCTAAGAGATAGGGTTTCCAAACGCATGGTATAGGGTATCGTATAGTCGGTCTAGACCGACTATAATTTTCTTACTTGTTATATGTGGATTTAACATGGACATTGAAATTGTCTAACAGAGTTTATTAACAAAATATCCTCAGTGCATTAATCAAAATGATTTAAGTTCATTTTACTACGATAAAGTTGGAAATAGTAACAAAATCCTGACGACGCACAGTGGACCATTTGACGAGAAGGCGGTCAAAAAACTATAACTTTTAATTGGATTGGAATTTTTATATGCGGTTTTTTTTTTTTTTTGTTTGTTAGGTGAGACTTTATCCTTTAATTTTTGCTATAAAACGTAATTCTCGACCGGAAATAAAAAAAGTTACGTAGGGTTTAAAATACATTTTCATTTGCAGTTGAATTTTAGTACAAAAGTGAAGTGTTAAAAGGTAAAAAAGCTTATTTTAATACAATGTGTTATTTTTTCAGTTAATTTTACAGCTAATACTTTTTAACAATTTTTTAAGTTAATTTTTTCAGAAAATGCCAAACTTTGGCCCCCGTAAACATTTTAGTACTAATGTGCACAAGGGCCAAAGGTTGTTTTTTTTTTTGTTTTTGAAAGATCCCGAGTTAAAATATAATTTATTAAGCAGCGAACGTAAAAGTTACCTTATATTGGTTCAAGATAGAGAAGTTTCAATAAAAAACTCGTATGTTTTTGCTTTAGTTAAATTTTTTTTTATTGTCTTTTTAAATATTCAATTTTTATGGTAAATTTATGAAATATAACAATTTTTATTTTTATTGTAAATTTACAAAATATATAAATTTTTAGATCAAGAAAATTTTTTAACTATACAAAAAAAAGTGTAACTTATTGTTAGTGTAATGAAAAAGTAGTTTAAATCAACCAATTTTAGCCTTGATTTTTATCTTCTAGCAGTTGTTTAGCCTCTTCGTCTTAATCAATAGAGGTAGTTTTCCATTTTTGACGAATGTTGGATATATATGGATCTGAAGTCCACAACAAAATAGTGATAGGGTCTTCATTAGTACAACATCTGAACATTTTTCTTGTGTTTTGCTCGCGAAAAAATCTGTAGTCTTTGTTCCTTATTTCTTGCGCTTCTTCAGATAGATCTGCTATTGGGATCATATTGTTTTGAATTATTTGTTCCCCATGGTACAAAATTTTATGAACTGTAGATGGCATATATCTCCAAGAGTATTTTTTATTATAAAGTATAGCTGTTTTATTGGCGTAATCTCCAAATTTGTTTGTATTTATCTATCTGATGCATGCTAGAACTTGTAATATGATTTTGAATCATCTTATTAATTCGTGATCTACACCTGTGATAGATGCTGCAGTTTCCGGATCGGAAAAAAATCTCCTTGCAGTATTTCCATCATTTGTGTTTCCTTCCCCTTGTTTTGGTTGTCGTTGGTGGGGGTTGGCTTAATTGCCTTGATGTCTTTTGGCATATAATGCAGCTTGAAGTTGACTTTGTTCCAGTTAAAGCATATGCAACTTTTCCATCAATCGTTGTGAGACACATTTTAAAATGTACTTCAATGTCTTGGTCATCAAATTTAAATATTAGTGGTTGAAGTTCCTTAATTTGATCTTTTATTTTTTGAACTTCTTCAGTTATGACATATTTGGTTTCCTTTTTGAATGAAAATTTTATTGGTCTGCAATACTTTGTTGAAGAAGGAATTTCATTTTTCCATATATCAATTTCTGTTGCTCTACTAGTTGACGGCTCTAAGACGCTATACCTTTTTGTTAAGCGCAATGGAACGAAAGATACCATAAACAAATTAGCATCTGATGAATTTTCGGCATCAAATTGCTTGTATTGTTTCTGACCAGAGGATCCATCACATCCCCATTTAGAAATTAAAGTAATGCTGCCATTACCAATTTTTTTTTAAACGATCAGTATCAAGCGTATTTAGCAAGCGTTCTGCAGTATGTTCAAGGGGATCTTGCAATTTTATTTATGCTGATGTTGAAGTGACACTAATAGCGGATTGTGAAAGTAAGCATTCTTTTTGGTAGAAACTAAATCTCGATACTCTGGAAAAATCCCACAATTCTTTTCATTGGTTCGCTTCCGCAATTCCTTATATTGATTTTTGGTGAATTTCAAATCTAAAAATAGGGCGAAAGCTTCTTCCGGCGTAAATTTCTTATCTTAAATTGGTGTAGTAATGCTTTTCAAAATCCTCTTTGTGCGCCTTGGGCTCGCTTCTACTATTTTTTCAATTATTTCAATTTTATTTTTTTTTATTTTAAAACTGAATCCTTAATTTAATAATTCTTTGAGAAATTTCTTCATTGATATTCTCCAGCTGCGCCTTCAGAATCTTTCACTACATCCGTCAATTGGTTTTGCTGGGGGACCTTTTTTCCACTTTCGTTGGTAGTTGTAGATGCACTCTCAAAAATAAGTTCCTTTATTAACCAGTCTTGGTAACGTTTGCCTTGCTATGAGAGTATTCAATGTACCGTCTTTTCAAATTCGATGCAAAATTAGTAATTTTTCCTTTGTGCATTTCAATGTCTTCTAGGCTACAATTCTTAGAGAAGTCGTTGCTCACTATATGCAAAATTACATCGTCTACATCATTTCGTTGAAAATAAATATCTACCAGATCTCTGTAACAGTACTTAGCCATTGCACAAATTGTAATGAATAATAATTGTGGAAACATTATCATAAATACTCTTCCTTGCAATTATGTAAAATAAAAATTTTTATCTTTTATTACCACTTTTAGAAGCATAAAAAACCCACACCCTAACCCCTTTTAAAAGGTGAAGCATACGTGCTCATATCTTAAAGGGCTATGTCGCAATAGTTTTTTTTACCTTTTACCTGTTATTTAAATTGTTTCCCATGTTGTCAGGTATTTAAACTATATAACTCTAATTCAGACTATTTATGTATTTGAAAGATACCTACGTAAATGTACCTGTAACAATTAAGCGCATTATATCTCAACCCTTTTTTATGAGTATATAACAACTCCTGACAACTCAACCGACACGCAAAAAAATACAACGCGGTGCACCGGTACGACCAACTTTTGAATTCATAACACTCAGACGGACGGACGGACATCGTTTAATCGACTCAGAAAGTGTTTTTGAGTCGATCCGTATAATAAAAGATGGATAAAGGTCCAATATTTTTTGCAGTTACAAACATCACCTCATACTTAATATATCCTAACCACATAGTGGGCAACTTTTTTATTCATAAATTTTGCAGAAAATATCTAACCTTGGGTCAGAAAAATTGTTCTGGTGCACACGGCCGGAAACTGGTGGGTGTATAATGGGGTATAGGAGTATAGGGGAGGGTTCTGGCTATAGAAGAGTGCAAGATTTTTTCTGACTGCTTTTGACTGGCAGGAGTTATGCTCTATTAAGTAGGAGATTTTCGGAAAATTTTTAACTTTTTTAAAAAAATTTTTTTCTTTTATTTCGGAATGACTCAGTGATTTTAAATTTTTAACATTAATAGAGTGGAAGCCACAAAATTAGACAAAATTTATTTCGCTTAAAAATCTTTTGAATCAAGAAAGTTACAGTAATTCAAATATAAAAATTTACAAAGAAATTTTTAATTTTAGCAAAATACTGAGAAAGCCCATTTTCGAAGACCCTGTTCGCTGTGATATAGTTGAGATAGAGTCGCAATTTTTTGGCTTCCGGTGTTTACTAGTATTTACTTTCAAATGAATAACATAACTTTGAAATAGTTAACAAAAAAAAAATATTTTTGGCCGCCTTCTCAAAATATGGTCCTCTGTGCGACGGTCTTTCATAAGACAAAATTCATTACGCTGTGCAACAAACTATTAGGCCTGGTTATGAAGTGGAAAAATATACATTGTCACCCTAAAAATATTATATGTGCCCAGTAGAGTGGTCCTACGTTATATAGACATTTTTAAAATTGCGATTTTGGGGATAGGTGGGACCCAGTTTGTTATCTTTTAATATAAAACTAATAAGTGTGAAGTTTGGAGACAATCGGATAAAGAAAAGTCTCGCCGGATATCGACTGAAAATTTCAACTGTGTTTAAATGGGGAAAATATGACTTTTTTTTTTGAGATTTTACGAAAATTTCGTTCTATAATTTAATTTTTCAGAAAAGTTGTTACAAGAATCGGGATCGCTATTAAATTATCCTTTCCAGACCACTTTTGAGCCAAAAAAAAAACTAGGTCATGAAATTTGATAGTATTTTTTCAACTTTGAGGAGTTGATTAAAGTCATAATTTCTTTTTGCCTCTATGCTTATAAGTACCCAGATATGAAGGATTATTTTATTACCACTTTGTAACCTATTAAGCATTGAGACCGAAATTAGGAAATTGTTTTCATAATATTTTGAAAACATCTTTTTCAAGTTTTAAAAAATTTTCTTAAACAAAATTTAAAAAAAGGATCTGGCACTTTAAGGTTTTGTTAAATATATATTACAGATTCTCTATGTGAATTTTTAAGTAAATCCATATATCAGAATTTTTTGACAAGGATTTCGAGGAAAATGGGATTTTTGTAAAATATTCTGTAAATGTGCTCTTTCTAAACACTTTGTATCAAAAATTCATCACTTTTCTATTTTGAAATAACATATTTTATCCTACCAGCATATGGTTTTTGGAAAAAAAAATAATATGACCCAATTAATCCTTTTGTAATAAATGACAATTTATTCAAAAAATTCAAATATTTTGCAACTGCTGCTGAATTTTTAGATGCGAATCTTAAAATACAATAACCAGATGTGTGGAACTATCGTTCCTAAAATTTGGGGTAAATCCGAGAACGCCAACCCATTATTTTCCAAGGCCAGCTTTGGATTTTAAGATATTTTTAAATAAAAATTACCGAAAACGATTTTTTCTATTAAATTCGATGAAACCTCTAATTAGAATTTAAGAAAAATAATTCGGTTAATTTTTATTTATTTAACCCTTCACTGCTCCTGAGATCAAAATAAGCTATTGTGATATATCTTTAGTGCAACTATCTGCTTTTTGCTCGCGAATATAAATTAAAACAACTTTTAACCAATTTTAAGTATAAAAACTACCTATATTTTTCTAAATAAAATCAGAAGACCCACAAATGACCCAAAGCTAATAAAAGACAATTTATTCAAAAGAATATGAAATAGAACTATTTATTTTGGTGTATTAGAGGATGATTTATTGTGCTATTCAAATTGTTTTCTGTAATCACTTACGACCTGCAGTAAGTATTGCTTTTCTTTTATTTTTGTATTAATATATTATTTTTCATATTCTTTTGAATAAAATGTCTTTGTTTCAATACTTAAACAGAAAATGAAACACACTAACACTAAGAATATTATCCCAAAAAGGGAGGAACAACTCGATTTGCAGTGATATGCTGTCAGCTTTTTTATTATTATTGCTTACTCCAATAGAAATAATTGTTATTGAAAATACTCATACTAATAAGTACGGCAGGATCAAGTTTCGTGACAAATGGAGCGATATTTATGAAGACGCATTGCGCGCATACACTGCTGTGCTCATTCTTGCAGGCGTATGTGGGCGTGTACATTACTGTTTTTCTTATTTCAGTAAAATAAAAAATATAAAACTTGTTATTGACAGCGGAAAAAAATTGAGATATTCTTGGTTTATTTTATGCTAAATTTGGTTGCCCCATTTTCGGATCAATTATGTCGAAGAAACATTCCATATGAATACTAGTGCACTTCGTTTCGATGATGTTTCGATTAGACGACAAATGAGCAGTAACGATAAATTTGCTCCTATTCGTGAACAGTGGCACCGCTGGCAACAAATTCCTCCCATGCTTTATAACTGTCACGATAATGCCACCCATATTGAACAACTTGTGTCATTCAGGGGGCGATATTTTTTCGACAATTTATACCATCAAAACCAGCAGGATATGGTTTAAAGTTATGGTTATCGGTGGATTAAAATTCAGGCTGCGTTTGGATAATAATAATCAAAAAAAGCAAAGCCTGAGAAGAAACAAAAAGAACGCCTTGTATTGGACTTGACAAAAGGCTTGAAAAGACAAAATATAATAGACGACAATTTTTTCCACATTTGAGTTGGTAAAAAAAACTTCCTGATAGAAAATTTAAATCTGTTGGAACAGAACTCAAAACAAAAAATTTGGTTCCTTCGAGACTGCCGACTATCGAAGAAAAAAACTCAATTTGTGCAACTCTATATTAATATTAAAAAACATTGCTACTTTATTATCATACATCAGCAACAACAGCAAATCTATGATATGTATTAGTACAATGCACAAAATAGTTGCAGTTGAGAAATCCATGAGAATGGATCGAATAAAAAACCAGAGATTGTTTCAATGCAGAATTCAACAAAGGGTAAGCTTGTTTTTTGTGCGCCTGTAATTTAATATGATTCATCTCTTTTTGGTGGCGGAGATACTGTTAATCAAATAAAAACGAATCGATGGCCAAAAGTTGCATTTGCAACCATACTTGAAATGTCCGCTTTGAATGCGTAGATACTATACCCTGAAATCGATGTTTCATTACCTCCAGATGATCGGAACCGCTAGATACTAGTATTTTTGTGCCGGATCGGAACAGGAGTTCTCAGCACAACTATTGACAGAAATATGAACGCCATGCTACTTCTAATTCAGGGGGTCGAAAGCGTGAAACTTGTCATTGCTACAAGTCTAGGTCTGATATAAAATGCTCCATTTGCAGCAAGTTTATTTGCAAAACTAATCTTAAAACATTTTGCTCATTATGCAATGACAAATATTATTGAACTAATAAATACTATTTTTTTGCAAATAAATGTAAACAAAATCAAAAAAAAAATTTATTCTATGAACCAAATGATCCCTTAACCTAAGATTCGTAAATTTTTATTTTTCTCAGTTCTGATTTGTCAACAAATTTATTTTGTGCTCGTAATCATATAAAAAAAAATAAGTTAGTATATCTCACCGCTCAAAAATTACAAAGGAGACGAGTCAATAATGGGTCCAAATGGGCTTAACATAACAGCAGGCTTACTACCATACACTTACGAACATTTACTATGGCTAACTATATAATTTTATTTTAAAATTCCAACCATGAGATTAGTACTAAAATTTTTATTTTTAATTTGAGAATCAAAAGTTCTGCAAAGAAAAGGAATATTGCTCAAACCTCTAAAATTAGGAAAAATATATTTGAGAAAAAACCAACAAAATGTAAATTTCTAAACAATATCACATCAAAAGGTCGTTTGGAAAACTGCATATTTATTTATTTTTTAAATGCGGATATAACATACAATAAGATTTTTAATTACAGTATGTGATCTTATAATGATACAATCAATTTTTGATTAGTAGTTACAATACCTTAAAGAAACAAGAAATATATAAAAATAAAAAATATTTTAAATTATAAAAGTTTAATAATATAAGTAAAAAATTAATACATTTTGATATATAAAATGTGTGTATAATATAATCAAAAATGAAACAATAATTAAGAAATTTGGGACCAAATCATTTTTAAACAATTAATTTTTATATTGAGAAGCGTTGCTTGTTATTTGTAAATTATTGGGTAACGAGTTCCACAGACGAATGTTATTTATAAAAAATTAAAGTTCGGTATTGAAATTCCCTCTATTGGATTGTTCAAATTGAAGGCATTCAAATAAATAAGTTGGTTCCTTGGTGTATATTATTTTCTGTGGTAGAATTTGTGATCTTATTCTTAGTAAGTCCACGAGGTCAACTCCGTACACAGACTAAGAATACAGAAAAGATCCATCATATTTCTTTACACCGTACGCATAACGTAGGATCGCGTTGTACGCTACTGATAATCTGAATCACAATAAACAAAACTTTTAACAACCATATAGTAAATTCGGCATAATGAATGTTTTCCTGAGAAGCAAACGAACGTTTAAATTAGTAAGATGTTGTGTAGGGTACAATGTTATAAGCATTAAAAATATTTTTGCAGATACAGAATCAATCTGATTGTTCTACGTGAGCGATTTATTAAAAATTATTCCAAGATTCCTAGCAGATTCCACTATAGCTATATATTGATTACCAAATGATACTGGAATATCTGTAGAATATCTGTGGAATATCATCCGCGTATATATGGATGTTTCTGTGTGAAACTTGACTGGATAAATCATGAGTGTATAATGTGAATAAGAGTGGGCCAAAAATAGAACCTTGCGGCACTTCTTTAGACACATATAGTGCAGTGGAAATTGAATTACCCAAAGATACAGATTAGAAACGACTAGAAGGATATAAAGCTAGCAGCGAGACCGCAGTTGAAGTAAAGTTAAATTTATTTCAGAGTTTACTGCAGAGAATTACATGATTAACAGAATCGAATGCTTAAGAGTGATCTGAAAGCAACAGAAATGTGACACATCCATTATCCAGATTTTGTTTGATATGTTCAGATACATTAACGAGCGCTGTGACGCAGCTATTTTTGGCCTAAAGCTTGATTGATTTTTAGCCAGGATATGGTGATTAGTTATATATCTACTTATTTGCTCATATACCAGTCATTCAAATACTATAGATAAGTATGGTAGTATTTAAATAGGGCAAAATTCAGTTCCAGTTTTCTTGACAGGAATGACCGTAGCATGTTTCCAACAATTTGGAAAGTGACTAGTGATAATAATGGTGTCAAAAATGTGGGTGATGTAAACTAATAACTTAAGTAGAACAAGTTTTAAGAATTTCAGGTGTATCTGGTCGAACCCGACTGCATTGGACTTCACAGATAAATAACTTGATAATACATTAATAGGCAAGACACATGAAAATTCAAATTGATACAATGGTGGGAGTTGCGTAGATTCAATTATTTGATTAATTGTTGCATTTTCATCCAATAATAATATATTGATAAATGAAGCATTTAATTCGTTTACATAAACATTACAAATAATAGGTTTTGTATTTCCGATTCTAATTTCCTTAACCATTTGCCATTAGAAATTCGGTAGCGTAATAGTTTGATTTCGCATCTCTTATGCTTTTATTTCAATTCCGGCGAGCTATACGGTATTCTTCATGTAGTTCAGAGGTTTAAAATCTTTTCCAACATACACAATGCACAGCACGATCATAAATTTGGCTTTCGGTATAATTACACCAACACTTTAAATGGCTTCTCCAATATGATTGTCTTTCTCAAATATTTTAAAGGGAGATTTGATATTCTAGAAATCAAAGTTCTTCGGTTATTATTGACAAACCTTTTGAAGAGTCAGTAGATGATGTTTTTGGTTCAAAGTTTATTCAAAAACTTACTTTTACCGATAACATGTTAATGAAGAAATAACTGATGACCAATATAATTTAAATTTAATTGTTCGAACTCCTTGGTATTCAACTGCTTTTCTGCAAAAACTTTGCCATAACAAACCTTTTTTGCTATTAATTTTGATTTTTATATATTAGTTTTGAGTTTAAATATAAGCCTAGTTTTACGGATAACTTCAGTTTAATTTCCTTTAAATATTGTGCCGGGAGCACGAAGTTATCATTAGGATTGTACAATTTGTTATTGGGTTCAATTTTCAATCTAATTATTGTAAAATATTCATCGGATTGATGTCCATAGAAAGGGATTCGTTGTGACAAATGAATTTCTATTGTCCAATGGACTATCACATTATTCTATTGTGATTACTGAATTTTATTATGCAGAGTACCATACTTAGTTTGAAGCAGTTAAGTTTTTAAATAATTTCGATTGGATGTATTATAAAATTTGGTTCAAACAATGACAATTAGATTTAATATATTGACTGTAAAACCATTTACCTGTGTAGTGCATATTAAATGAATAATTATTTTTTTTAAAGCTTCTCGTGGATTTAATCCTGCACTGAATATTCCACGTAGCGGAGAGATTGAACCCCAATTCCTGAGAGCGATGATAAATCGAAAATAATTAGATCTTCTTCCGTACATTCGTTTATAGCGGCGATATTCTATTTATTAAGCACATTGCTTCGACATGCTACACCATTAAGAGAGTATAATGTATGAAATCTATACACAGTTCGACGTATGGCTTCTTTACTTGATCGATTATGTGCGCCAAAAAATTGACGAAGTAATCTATAAGTTGCGTGAATCGATGATTGATTTCCAAAGTAAATTTTTCTAATGCGGTAGCGATTTTAAATTGTGAGCGTAGTGTGAAAGTTCATTTGACAGCTAACCTTTTCGTAAGATCTATCTAAGCAAAAAAAAAGCACACCTTTTTGATAACAATGCTACAACAATCATTCACAAATTACGTTTTTAACTGCATTCTAAAAATTTTGACTGGTTTCGGTATAATTGACACTGAAAAGATTTTCTCGAAAAAAAATTTAGAACAAATATGTTTATAGTATTATGCAAAGAAATATATCCAAAATAAAGTTGAAATAGTAACTCTTTATTTGCAAAAATATTGTCAAGCTATTTTAAGTAACTGGCCCGGTATTTCTAGGGAAAGTTTTTAATTAAGAAAGTAAGCGTGTTATATTTCAAATCTATATGCCAAATCTTTGATACCCTAAACCCGGGCTTTACGTTTAGATTAATATCGGGACTTACTAAACTATTTATAAGAAACGTAAACAAAAATATTTGAAAAAGTAAACAACTGTTACAAAAAAAAAAACACTGAATTTTTATCTTAAGATGTCTCCAAATTTTAGGACATATCTTGGCATGGTGATGCACGATTTACCCCATTTTAGACGCCAGCTTGCTAAAAATTATGATAAAATATACTAGTTAGTTAGGTAATTAGTTACTTGTTCCTTATTTTCTCAAAATAAGTGCTTTGCAAAAATATTTAATATTTCCAGATTTTAATAATTTTTAGATAAAAAAGAAAAATATGAATAAAATAAGAACTTACGACTCTGACATACTGTCGTCACTTTCACTTTGACACACTATCCCAAGCTTATCCTTATAAATGGTTTATTTCGTGAATGAGCGTCATTTCAAGAGATTGCGACCCATACATTCAGACGGAAAAATGGACAGATGAACTGATGAATGGACCGACGGACATAAAAATATCTCTATATTTTCTCATATTATTATAAGGATCCATAATATATATTCTCTATGGATTTCCAGGTTAAATTTCGATGCGTTACGTATGAATTTACAAACTGATATATACCCTCTGAAAAATAAAATAGCATTGCTATGGCGCGCTATCCCTTAGCAGATATAGGAACAGAAAGTGCTAGATAAGGCAAGAGAAAGGGCAGCGATATCCTGGCAGATACTGAGTGATTATTATCATTCCCGATTGCAGTTGACTTAGCCCTAATAAAATCAAGAAAAACATTTTCATGAGTCACACAAGAAA
Source organism: Cordilura impudica (assembly GCA_963682025.1). Taxonomy (NCBI): domain Eukaryota; kingdom Metazoa; phylum Arthropoda; class Insecta; order Diptera; family Scathophagidae; genus Cordilura; species Cordilura impudica. The sequence continues at coordinate 91,043,219 of OY821520.1, forward strand.
ATTCAAAATAATTTTATTATTGGAGTTATTATCATTGTTAAAAGTGTAGAAGTAGGATGGAGTTTAACTCACTGATATTAATGTTGTTATAAACACTTCTTATACATTTCCCTATAGCAATATCTCCAATGTGTTTCCAGGTTTGTCTTGACTCCATAGCAGAATAAAAACATTTTAAATAATAGTCCGATTTAGCTTTTCTAATGCTGTCATTAGCTTTTCCTTGCAGTAGTTTTAAATCGCTGCAACCTCGAATAACACAAATCTCTGTAAGAAATAAACTTTTTTATATTAGCTGTAATCAATGGCTTCGAATTTTATGGATCAAGTTAAAAGGAACTGTAGCATCTTATAAATTTATTATGTTCGTTTCAAGAAAATAACGTTGATCCTTTACGGAGGGCTATAATGAAGATTCTCCCAATTAATATGTCCAAATTATTCATATAGTAAATCATTATTTGCGTTTTTTTAAATGTATTTATTTTTAATTTTAAAGATTATCGTATATAAATCCAGAAATTTAATCTGTTTAATTGACGGCTGGCTCAATTTATGCAGCGAAACATGATAACACCTTTCAAGTTTGTACACACAAATTAATTTATTTATTTATTTATTTATTTTATTTAATGATTTCCGGCACAACAAGACTAAGTCTTATAATTACAGTACAGGATTTTAGTAGTGTACAAACATGTTTAGCCAAATTAAATTGAATAAAATTGTAACTAATATATAAAAATTAATATGAATAACATAAGAATTTATAAAATTGTGACATTAATAAAATATAACATAGAATATTTAAAAAAAAAAGTTTTAAATTAAAAATAATTAAAAATTACAAAAAAAAGAAATATGTATATATATGTAAATGAAATTTCACCAGGAGTAGGAATAAATAATGATATAAAAAATTATATAAATTAAAGTTATTAAAAATTAGGACACAAAAAAATAATTATGATATAAATAACTATAAAAGAAAAACTACCAGGAGTATTTAACTAAAATAATTAAAAAGACTTTTTTTTAAAACTCATTGCGTTGCTGTTTATTTGTTGGCTATGTTGAAGAGCATTCCAAAGACGAGTAGCATTTATAAAGAACTGCCATTCAGAAACGAGACATCGGAATTTGGGAATTATGACATTTTTGCCTCTTGACGATCTAGCAACGCGTATATTTTGAAAAAGGTACTTCGGTTTTTGAGAGTATATAATTTTTCGAAAAAAAATTAAAGTTCTAATCTTTAACAAGTTTTCAAACGAAACTCCATAGAGAGTCTTCGAATAGGACGATACTTGATCTCGCTTTTTAAGTCCGTAAACATATCGTATAATATTATTATATAAAACTTGAAGTTTTTTCTTACTTATGGAGTCACAATAAGATAACAATTCACAACTGTAAGTAAGACTAGGAATCAAATAAGCTTTCGCGAGTAGCATTCTTACTTTTAACGGCGTAAAGTACTGCACAGACCACAACGTTCTTAATTTGACATATATTTGCACAACCAGAGTATTGATATGATTTGACCAAGTTAAGTTATTGTTAAACACTATTCCCAAATTTTTTGCCGTTCGTACAATATCAATTTTCTCGTTGTTTATAATGATGTCATCTTGAATGATTGGGTTTAACGTTTTTTTGTGAATTACGATACATTTGGATTTTCTTGGATTTAAACACAGGCCGTTTGCTGATGCCCAACAAGATATGTTGTTTAAATCATGATTGAGTTTATTACCGTTTTCTCTGATAGATTGAACTGGACTACTTAAATACAATTGTACATCGTCTGCATACATGTGAATCTTGCAGTGAGATAAATGTTGTGGCAAATCATTAGCATAAATAGAAAAAAGTAGTGGCCCCAGAACAGATTCCTGAGGTACGCCTCTTGTTAGTGTAAGGGGATTGGACTCAATGCCGTTTAAACATACCGACTGAATGCGGTCAGTGAGGTAAGATGATATAAGTTGTGATGATGGTGATGAAAATTTAAAATGTGACCTTAGCTTAGTACATAATATTTGATGGTTAACTGTGTCAAAAGCCTTGGAGTGATCGAGTAGCACCAAGAAGTTAATCTTACCATCATCTAGTTCACGCCTTATACTCTCCGATACGTCAATTAAAGCAGTTACACAGCTGTGATTAGGTCAGAAACCTGACTGTCGGTCAGACATTAGGTGATTTTCATAAACGTGAACACTTATCTGGTGGTGTAAAATTTTTTCTAAAGCTTTTGAAAGAAAACTTAAGATAGATATTGGCCGGTACTCACTGTTTGATTTAGGGACTGGAATTAACTTCGCATGCTTCCATTTCGAAGGAAAACAGCTAGTTGTGATGATGGTATTAAATAAATGAGTAATATACGGCAATATAGATGGCAGAATTATTCTAATGAACTTAGGATCAAGATTATCATATCCTATTGCATTGGATTTTATTTGAGAACAACTAGAGAAAACATCAAATTGATTGACACATGAAAATTCAAATATGTCCTGGTCAAGCGTATCATTGTCATTATAAAGAGAATTTTCGCTTTGTGCCATATTGTCCGTCGCTACAAGAAGCGAAGTATTAGTAAATATGTTGTTGAGTTCATCAACATTAATGGAGCAGTTCATGCTTTTATCCATATTTCCAATACCAATGTCCCTAATAGTTTTCCAGGTGTGTTTGGATTCAAGGGCGGTACCGAATCGCTTAGAGTAATACTCTGTTTTGGCCATTCTAATTCGATTATTAGCATCCCTCCGAGCAGAACGAAATTCTGCTTTTAGTTCTGGTGTTTTAAAACGCTTCCATCTAGAGTATGCTAAATCCCTTCGTTGTATTGAATTAAGAATAGAAAAATTGAACCACGGTTTTTTTTTTGCCGAAATTGTTTTTGTCCTCAAAGGGACTGCTTCATCATAAAGCTTCAGAATATTATACTCTAGGAACGATAGTTGGTCATCAACAGAAATCAAGTCGTAGATTGTATTCCAATTAACTCGAAGATAGTTCTCATTAAGAAGGGCATAATTTATGTTTTTAAAATCGCGATAAGAATAAGTTTGATCTCTTTGATCGAGTAAGAAGTCATATGATGCAAAAACCAGATCATGTTTGGAGAAGCATGATGCAGAAATTTGATCATAAAGTAATATTTTAGATGGATCACCCACGAATAAAAGGTCCAGTAGCGTGCTATTATATTTCGTGAAGTGAGTAGGTAATATAGTGTTAGTCGGTGTAAGACCTATCGATTCCATATGGTCCCTGAACGAGGATTCAGTTAGAAGATTAGAATTAAAGTCTCCTGCTATTACCACGTCGTTGTATGGCATGATTAAAGTTTCAATTTTTATGATGAAACTAGTATAATCAATAGTGTTGTTTGGCCTATATACACAACCAACCAACATCTTTCTTCCTAAAGATGAAATCTCAAGAAAAATATACTCGATTTTGTCCGTTGCTGCATTTTTAGAGCAATAATTATATGTTATATTACTTCTTACATATATTGCAACACCACCTCCACCTCCAGTCAATCTATCGGATCTAAATATTTTATAGCCCTGTAAAGTTATAAGCCCATCCGGGGTTGACTTATCTAACCATGTCTCCGAGACGCATACAATATCAATATTCGAGTTCTCAAAGGTCCATCTGAATTCATCAATTTTAGGCTTTAAGCTCTGAGCATTTAAGTGACAAATTTGAACACCTTTTTTCTGTTTGGCAAGTATTTTCACCATGTTAATTGTTACGTCATTGGAATTCGCTCTTAAATTGTTTCGATTATTCATTCAAATAAAATATAAAATTAGAGTCACAATAAAAACCAATCCTAAACGCAACGCAATATGTTTTAATATAAATAAAGTTGTTGATAGAATAACTAAAAAATATATAAATTAATTTAAATTTGAGAAAATTAAAATTATAAAAATTAATAAAAATGTAAGAAGGAATTACAATAAAAGTTAAAAAATTGGCATACAGAGGTAACAGGTTACGTAGAAACATTATTAGGTAAGACTTCATTATTTTCATAGTATAGATTATCATTAGCACGAAAAAAATTATTTAGGGCATCAAGGTTTTCAATACAAAATGGTTTATCAGTACTCAAACGCTTGACATATGGTAAATTTGATAATTTTTAAATATTTCATATATAAATATAACGAGCGTTTCATTACGCTTCGTTTTATAAAGAATAAAATACCCATTAATATTTTTAAATAAAATAAATGTGTATTTGCACTGAACATATAGCATCATTGTGACTAACAGCCAATGCTGCACAGTATTAATAATTTAAGGTATAAATATTTAAATAAATTCATTTTTATAAAGACATGCCATTAATTAAACAAAATATCAATTAAGTCTGTTGAATGTACTTAAATTAATATGAAACTCTCTCATACATCTTATGTGTAAAAAAGAAAATTGCGAAAAAAAACCTCGTAAAAAAATAAATAGTATGTGCTTACGATTACGAGTGTGTTTTCAGTTTTTATTTCCAACATTTTTTTAGTGCACAAATATTTTCAATTTTCCTGTCAGTAGTTAATTGATTTTTTTAATGACTTCACATGTTGCACAAATGACTGTCGTTCAGTAACGACACCATCAATGGCGATGTTGCCGTCGTCATAGTTGTCGTCATCCATCCCATTCTGCCATTAGTAGTGCCACCTTCTTAGTTAAGCCGACATCATTGTGGGCTTTCACCATTCACTAAGAGTGATACAATATGTAACAACTATATTTACCGAGACTGAAACTTGACTCATTTATTGCACAGCCGCTACTCACACTCACCATGGTAAGTATGCTGTATGTGTATATATATATGCCTGTGTGTGTGTATGTTTGTATATTAGTAAGTAGTATTGCACAATGTGGCGTTAAATCGTTGTTAAAGTTTTAATGACAGATCGGTTTTCATTATGTGGTACGATGGTGTTTGTGTCGCGGCAAAAACCATTTGTCAATATAATGGGCGTTACGCATATATACGAGAATTGATAGCTTAAGCGAAACCAGCAAAAAAGGCTAATTTTATTGAAAAACAGGGAAAAAAGCAAATTAGAAAAAAAATGTTTGACAAAATGTATACAAAACAAGTACATTTCAAAGAAATTTTAGGAACCGAAGAAACGTAAGAACATAGACCATTTAACAAATTAATTGCGAATATAAAGTGAGATAAATCTGAATTAATTGTTTGTAAAACTCATTATACAGTCTTATATTTAATTTAACACCTACGAAGGTTCGTAATAAATTTAAATACACCTGCTAGAAATAAAATGCGTAAACCTGAAATTAAAACTCTTATAGAACAAAAAAAAATTTGTATTTAAAATAATCTAACCCATAAAAAAACAAAGTTTTTATTAAAACTCTTTCTTTCCTTACGGATATGAGTTTTGAATATCTCCGTGACTGTGGGTGACTGTATGTGACTATCATAAAATTAATCTTTGAGGGGAAGGCGGGTTTAAATCTCTCAGTGTCTGTGCGTGACTATGTCAAAGTAAATCTTTTTTCACAGCAAGTCTATCGACCAAGTTTCAGATCGATCGGATAGGGCAAATGATATATAAATCACTCCGTGACTGCGCGTGACTATGCGTGACTGTGCATGACTACCCCAAAATTAATCTGTAGTCACAACAAGACTATGGGCCAAGTTTCAGATCGATCGGATCAAGGAAAATGACATTTAGATCACCCCGTGACTGTGCGTGACTATGCGTGACTGTTCGCGACTATGCTAAAGTTAATGGTTTTTCACAGCAAGTCTATCGACCTAGCTTTAGATCGATCGGATAAGGGGATCGGATAATTAGATCACTACGTGACTGCGCGTGACCATGCGTGACCGTGCGTGACTAAGTCAAAGTTAATTTTTTTTCTACAGCAAGTGTACGGACCAAGCTTCAGATCGATCGGATGAAGGAAAAAGACATTTAGATCACTTCGTGACTGTGCGTGACTATGCGTGACTGTGCGTGGCTATGTTCAACTTATTATTTTCATAGCAAGTCCATCGACCAAGTTTCAGATCGACCGGATAAGGGGAAATGAGTTTTACATCACTACGTGACTGCGTGCTTGACTAAGTCAAAGTTCATTTTTTTTCACAGCAAGTGTATGGACTAAGTTTCAGATCGATCGGATGAGGGGAAATGACATTTAGATCACTGCATGACTGCGAGTGACCATGCGTGACTGTGCTTGACTAAGTCAAAGTTAATTTTTGTCCACAGCAAGTGTATGGACTAAGTTTCAGATCGATCGGATGAGGGGAAATGACATTTAGATCACCCCGTCACTGCGCGTGACTATGCGTGACTACCCCAAAAATAATCTTTAGTCACAACAAGACTATGGGCCAAGTTTCAGATCAATTGCATGAGGGGGAATGGGATCCACCCACTACAGACAGAGAGTATGAGTTAAAAGAAAGAGTTTAAAAATTAACTTAGCTGAATTATTTTTTTTTTTAATGTATAATTTTTTTCAATTTATTTAAGCTTTTATCAATGTATCGGTTAATACGCTAATGCAGTTTCTAGACCAATTCAACACAGACCAGGAATTTAAAGCTTGAACCGATTACACGCTAGGGAATAGGTGCTACGCAGATGACGTAATGACACCGTTAAGGAGGAAGATCATAGAAATCTTTGTAGGATGACATCGAATGCACTTGAAATAGAGGACTTTATATGAACACGGAGAAAACCGAAATATGCCCTTTTACTAGAAAGACGAGAATAGTCGATTTTGGTGAGCCCCGCTTCCAGGACGAAATGATTGGAATTACACAAATGTTGAAACACTTTTGGGGTGATTCTGCAGGAACCATATAGAGAGCAGGGTTGCAAATGCTCATCGTATCTGAGCCACTTGTAGAAGAGCTATAGGTTTGAAATAGGAATTAAACCCAAGGATGACGCATTGGCTATACAGAAGCATCGTTAGACCTATTCGAGCTTACTCATGCGTAGTCATATGGATATTAGTGAAAAGGATGTGGTATACTAAAACACTCCAGAAGATATAGCGTCTCTGCTGCATAGAAATCAGCGGTGCAATACTGACTACATCAACGAGGGCTTAAGAGACTATTCTTTGTATACACCTAGAGTAGAATTTAATATAAGGCAGATCTAGCCATGCTACGATTAAGGACAAAAGGAGAATATACAACCGACCATATGACAGATATTAAACAATTTTGGACCAATTACCGGCGTTCCAAACAGTGAATATTATCTGTGATAGAATAACGGAATACGTACACCAGACAGAGAAAGCTGAATAAACAGGAATATTCTGCATAACTTTCCAGGATGGATCCAGTCTGAATGGTACAACTGGTATAGGTTTCTATGATGAGGACCATTCTATTGGTAAATACCTACGTCTCGCAGACCACAACTCCGTCTTTTTGGCTTAGTTGGTCGGGATAACGGAATGTATTAGCTCTACTGATATAGGGGGAAATACCATCCCGGAAACTTAAAAACATTTACAGACAGTTTAGCGGTTATAAGGGCGATATCCTCGCACAAAACTAAATCAAGGAAGGAGGTGATTGTAAACTTCTCGAGATGAAGCAGACTTCTAATTATTTGTATCCTAGGATAGAGTATTATAAGCGGATACGATATTGCTGACGAACTGGACAGAAAGGGTTCTTCCCAGGATATGGTCAACTTGGAAAACCCAATAACTTTCAAGTCTTTCAAGCAGAAACTAGCTGACTGGGTAACCAGTGCGCATGTCTCAATTTGTGAGGATACTGACGTGGGTGATGTCACACAAATTTTATAGGGCACTTCCATTACTTCAAATCCTGAATCTTAGTAGAGGGGAACTTAGTTATAAAATTCGTGTCCTCACTCGATACTTTGAACTGAGGGCTCACCTATATTGTATAGGATGAGCATATGTAGAGCTTACGTTACTGCATTTGCACGCACAAGAGTCAGACATCTGTCCAACGACACAATGCATACACAGCTTGATGGCTTTTAGGTAGATAAGCTGGAAAACACTTAGAAATTTTGTCGATGAAACTGAATTGTTAATTAATATAGAAGCAGAAACCGACTTTCTGGCTTAAGTGTATACAACAGGTACAACGGTTCCTCTCCCATTCCCAACCTAACTAACATAAGACTTCTGCGAGCCTTTTGGTACTGACTTATCCCCTTTACTTGTTATAACTCAATACATTCATTTAACACTTCCATTGAGGTTATTTTATCCTGGCGGATTCTGCGCTCCTGTAAATAGCACAAATCCCCTACAGGCTTAAGATTGGGTGATTGGGGTGGTGATTTCATTTAGAGATTATGCGCAAAAAATGAGAGTTTACCAACCTCGTTGTCAGCCATACAGCAGTTGACAAAACATTTGCATTCTTTAATGCAATTTCCCTTTTTCGCCGAACTAACTTTTTTGCGGTAATTTCAAAAATGCAAAACTTGCTTTTATCAGAAAATAAAACACAATCCCAAAATTTTGGGGCCTCGTGTCCATACTTCTTTGCAAAGTCCATATGTTTTTTTTTACAGACATTGATAATGAATGATTTTCAATGTGCTACGCGACTAACACTGTAAGTTTCCTTTAATATTTTGTATCTTTATGAATATTTTTGCCCGAAGATTCTTTGTTTTATAGCTTATTTGGGGAGCATCTATTCTAGGATTTTGTTTTATTGATCCGAAAAGGGTTGCTTTTCGCACCTAGTTAGTTTGGAAGAGCAACCAAAACGAGGTTTAGATAAAACAGAATTGGTAGATTTGTAACTTTGAATTACGTACTGTACTAAGGACGGACTCCCGTCTATGATTAGAGCTATTTCCCGAAAAGACTTACACTAATATGTAAGCTGTACAATAATTTTTTTCTCGTCTCAAAATATAGTTTATAAAATTAATTAGTTAAGTCAAAACAATCGCTTCTTGCATAATTCGTATGATCCTCCTTATTTGAAATGTATGAGTACTATTTCTAGTACTTATAGTTGCCATGCTGCGTTCTTTGCCACAAGAACAAAAAAAATATAAGTTGAAACGCTCCATCAACTTTAGGAAAAAGAAAGTGAATTACCCAATGTGCTAATAGTAAAAAGTTCATAATTAAAAATTATATTAATTTATTTTTAAAATATTTAAAATATTCGTCTCCGAGTGCACGGATACTTTTTCTATTAAGTGTATGTTCAACACAGGAGAACTTTTAATTACCCATACCGGAGAGGTATTATTGTGCTTACATGTCCACATAAATCTTTAATAGAAAATTTATAGTGTAATATTTGACACTTTGATGTCTTACGAAAATTTGGGCATCGGATAACTTATAATGGCAGTTAATGTTAAGAAAATAGTGCTGTACTATCTTATGATTTTAATGTTTAAATTTTATGATCTTAATGTCTGTAAGGACTTATTCTATAGACTAAAATAAAATAAATAAATAAATACTATATTTCTGGCTGGTCAATTTTCTCTAGATTTATTGACGTTAATTAGCGGAGCTATGAAAATAAAAGTAATATTATTTTCTTTACTTTGTATAAATTTCTTCACATTACCAAAAACTGACTGAGACAGTGAAATTATTAATATGTTGGAGAACATCCGTTATAAACATAATTCTAATAAAACGATAGTAATAGCAATAGTAAAATAAGTTTATTTACCAACCAAAGTTTTCAAGAATTTGTTAGCCAATTTAAATTTGGCAACTAAATTAAAACCACCAAATATAAATCAATCCCAACTGTTGGTGGTTACAACAGCCAATATTGTAACATATATTTTAAATTGAATGAATCTAAATCTATTGCAAGTACCCAAAAATATAATAAAAAGATAAGCCCAACTGGATATTCAAGTCTATCAGTTCTAAAATATTGATTAAAGAAAAGTAACAATAAAAATAATATTTGCAAATTTTATTAAGTTTTAAACTTTGTATAGTGGTTTAAAGGTGATGATATGACTGGGCAAGTTATATGCTCTTTGATAACTGGAGCAATCATATATGAAACAAAAATAATTTTGTTCCGTGCGCAGTTGTGAAATGTTTGACTCGAAGCCTTAAAAAGTGTCTGGTTAAATTTGAAGCATTTTTTTAGTGGTTTTTTCAATAGCGAACGTCCACTTTCTATAGGTACATTTTTATATTATCGTTTTAACTATTTCAATACAGGCGTGGCGGGCAAAGAGCGTTACACTTTTTTTAGTTTTAATGATGCGTAGGAAAGAAGAAGCGAGCATATATTTCTAAAATTCAAAACTACTCTATATTCTTAACCAAACCGGTTTCTAGCGATTGTATTAAACATTTTAATAATTGTAATTTTTTAATTGACAATATTGTTTCTAATAGAAATTTTTCTATTTCTGTTTCATGGAGCTTCTATTGGTTATTATTCTTTGCTGTCAGAGTGAAAGTACTGTATAGCAAAATATCTAAAGGGTTCTCCAGCCAAACCCTTTTATATTATTTCCTTATATTGATATTGTTTGCTAAATTTTTATGCTATAACTCAAGACCCATTGATGATTTCTCATTTCATGATTCAGCAAATAGCTCGAATGAAAACTTTGAAAAATAAATAAAACTGATGAAAATCGGTTCATGTTCAGACCCAGTCTACATACAATTGAACCCTATGAGATTGACTTAAATTGCCATAACATCCCAACTATCGTATAAAATTCGGTAAAATTAGGTTACATCCAGTTGTCTGTAGTCTAAAAATAAACCCTATAGCCCCCATATGAAGTTGATTCCTGATCTTCCCTTAAGTCTATCAAAAAACAAAAATATTCCACAGATTTCTCCTTAAATTTGGTTTGTATATGTTTTTGCAAAAAAGAAGTGATTATAAGTAAATATAGTCAGTATCGGTCCATTTTTCGACCAAGTCCCATATAAATATAGCATCCGATATAAACTTTTTCATATCAGGAGGCAAAAAAATTAATAACGTGCCACACAAATTTAGTTGGACCTCTGAGATAGGGTCCCTAAATACATGGTATAGTGTATAGTAGAATCGGTCTAAACCGACTATAATTTTCTTAATTATTAATATTAAGTCAAACACCCATCAGTATTTTTTATTCTTACATTCAAAAAAATTTTCCCCCTTTTTTATAAAATTTTTGATTAGCATAATATATCCAAGACGTATGGTTATTATTTATTAGTGGAGTATGTATAAGAGATTATTAATTAAAAGTAATATTTTTGAGATAAAATCAAACACTCATTAGTATATTTTATTATAATTTTTATATGGATATCTTATATATTAAAAGAATTTATGAATAAACTTTGCATTCAATATTTTTTTTTCAATATTTTTCTTCCCTCAAACCTCTATAACTAGAGTTCTAATTAACGTAGGCTGTTGACATAGGTCTAAGAACACTCAGTGGATCAAGCTCCTTCTTCTGAGCTATTAACTGCTTAAATTCGTTGGGTTTGACGAAAGTTATGCGTTAAGAATCAACTTTACTTTTACTGTACGTTAACTTATCTTGGCATATTTTAGCATTACTGTACGTTAACTTCTCTTGGCAAATTTTGGTATTATATTATAAAAATTAGTATAATATAATACAATGCTGCGGAGCAGCGGGGGTCCCCTAGCATTAATGAAAATAATGTATTTAAGCCTTATGTAGCATGAATCGTATTTGTTGTTACCTACAAGAACAAATTTGGATATCGAAATAAAAATGGATCAAGTTACACAATAATAAAACGATCAACACTTTTTGAATTGTACAGTGGCTTAACATAAATGTTCTCAGTCAAACTGATGTATCATCCACTGTAGGCAATCAACTCTTTTATATTGTGCCTGGATCGTTATTTGCAGTTCAAATCTAGCCAAGTGCATTCTGTCCATTGCTTTACTTTGCTCTGTAAATAGAATTGCTATGGAAGCATTTTAGCACTACAAATTTAGATCGATTTTATTTAATAAAGACAATCCCTTCCTTAACGCCATGAGAGCTTCAGCTAGGTCTGTGCAAAGAAACTAATCAAACTAAAAGTATTTTAATTTCAAATATTAAGAAATAATAATAACATAGCGAGTCCATCAAAATAGTTCCTAATAAATAAATAAATAATACAATACTTGTCAATACATACTTGTCAATCAAGCCACAATAATTTTATCAAAACCTCGGTACAGGCATTAGTGGTCGGTGATACTCCTCTCCTCGAGACTGATTCTTAATAAATCCACAAAACATAGAAGTCGAAACATCAACCAGAGGAGTTACATCTTATTTTACAAGTCATGCTATATACTTGTTTTCTTCTTCCATGCTACGGCCAAAGTGCCATCTCCGAATTATATTCAAAACATTACAAGCTAGATTTTTGTACCATTAGTGGTATTCTACTTATTTTACAAATTTTGTTATTTCTTTGCCTATTTTGAAATTATTATTTATACCCTATACCACTATGTGGTTTGGGTATAATGACTTTGTGCTGCTGTTTGTAACTACCAAAAATATTTGACCTAGACCCATCTTTTATTATACCGATCGAATCAGAATTACTATCTGATTCGATTTAACGATGTCCGTCCGTCCGTCCGTCTGTGTGTCCATGTAAAGCTTGTAATCAAACTGCAGGTCGCAAATATGAATATATGTTGATGAAATTTGGCATTTTATTTTTTATCGGCCATGGGATGAACGCTATTGAAATTGGTGAGAATCCGTCCATGTTCAGACCTAGCCCCCATACAAATGACCCCTATGAAATCGACATAAATTACCATAAGATCCCAAGTATTGTATAGATCTTAGTCAAATTGGATTTGTATGTGTTTATTACATCTAATAATGAGTAGTCCAAAAACGATACCTATGGGACAACTCTTAGTCATAGGCCCCTTATAGAGCTGCTTCCCGATCTTCACTTAAATCTATCAAAAAACAAAAATATTGCACTGATTCATCTCAAATTTTGTTTTTATATATTTTCGCAAAATACAAGAGACTTTACCAACCATGGTCAGGATCGGACCATTTTTGGACCCAGGCCCAATTAGACATAGCATCGGATGTGAATTTTTTCATATCTGCAGCCAAAAAAAATAATAAAAATCCCACTGAAATATGGTTTATGCTTATTTTCTATATCCAATTAGTTGGGCTTAAGAGATAGGGTCTCACAACGCATGGTATAGGGTATCGTATAGTCGGTCTGGACCGACTATAATTTTCTTACTTGTTTTTATTTATGTAACCCGGTGTGCTTCGCTACACCCTCCCCCTCCGCCTCGTTATGAAAGGGCTCACGCCAAGTCCCAAGGCTCTCACTAATACAGTAATTCAGATATATCACATTTAATATTAAGTTTGTGTGAGGGTACCACGCGCATTTGTCTACTCCTGCCCATTTTTTTGTCTGACTACTCACGTTAATACTAGATGACCGGAGGCAAATTTGCAAAGCTTTCTCTATCATAGTACTTAATATATATGATATAAAAAATTTACTTTGTAAAAATATTTTAAAAAAATTAAAGCTCTCCCATATCCGCAGTAAGACTATGTGAAAATGTCAGGAAGATCAGATGAGTAGTTACGGAGATTACCTCCTACAAACAAACAAACAAACAAACAAACAAACAAATATTACCTTTCTATTACGTTACTATAGATCATTAGTATAGATTTTTTTATTTCAATGCTTGCTGATGCTGATATACAATGTTTTTTGTTTTTTTCATTCGGTACAACAATTATCAGATTTTTCGGCGTTCCTACCCTGGAGCAAGGGCAGCTGCCCATGAGAAGAAGATGGATTATCCATATTAGATCTGGCAACACTTAACTATTGGCCTTGAACTTAGAATATTATTTGGAAATTTTTCTTTTTAGCGATTTTTAATTTTGCCCATTTTTGATTTTGAAGATTTTTGTTTTTTGGGAGATTTTAATTTTTCGCGATTTTTGGGCTTGGCGATTATTGATTTTGGCGATATATTTTCCACGAAAAGTCACATTGATAACTAATGAACTCGTCAAAAGACTGTCGCTTTCGTAGTGCTTCATGTTTTTTACATAGGAGGTGCCACGCCCACTAATCCAATACCGCCCAATTTTATCTGATGGCCTCATGCAAAATGTCGAGTCTTTCCTTTTTATACTACACCAGCGGTGCTGCGCCCACTGCTCCCATCACGCCCATTTTTTTTGTTTGACTAATCACACAAAGAACCTATGGGCTCACGCAAAGCCACAAAGCTCTCTCTTTGACAGTACCCCAGATATATGAAATTAAATAGTTACTTTGCATGGGGAGTGCCGCGCCCTTGGTGTGAACCCGCCAATTTTTTGTTCGACTACTCATACTAAGATCTGATAGGCTCGTGCAAAGTGTCAAAGCTTCCTTTTTTAGCACGCCAGTTATACGATATCATATATTTACTTTGTATGGGCGATGCCATGCCCACTACTCCGATCACGCCCATTTTTTGTCTAACTAAACAAATGAATAACTTATGGGCTCACACAAAGTCCCAACACTCGCACTATTACAGTACTCCAGATATATGGCATTACATATTTTATTTGTATGGCAGGTACCACGCCTATTGGTCCAATACTGTCCATTCTGCATCCGACTACTCACATTAATAATAGGTGACATCAGAAAAATTTGAAAAGCTCTCTCTATCACATTACTCGAGATATATAATATTGAACTATTACTTGTGTGGGAGGTACCATGCCCACTTATCCGATCCCGTCCATTTCCGGCGTAGCTACTAATATTAACAATAGGTGACCTCACCCAAATTTACAAAGCTCTCCCTATCATAGTACTCAATATATGTATATGATATTAAAAATTTACTTTGTGTGGGAGGTGCCACGCCCACTAAAAATATTTAAAAAATTATAGCCTATAGCACTTCCCATATCCGCTGTAAGACTTTGTGAAAATTTCAGAAGATCAGATGGGTTGTTACGGAGATTACCTCCTACAAACAAACAAACAAACAAACACACATTACCTCTTTATTATATTGGTATAGATATACAAATACATACAATATATGAAACTAATAGTATAAAAATTTATTAAATGAATGAAGTTTATATAATTATATGAATTAACCACATGGAGATGATAAATAAATAATAATATTAATATGCATAAATTACCCAATTTAAGATCAAATTTAAGATCAAAGTTTAGGTGATGTTGAATGGTGAGTGCGGGGAGGAGCGTGATTATAAATGTGGAATTATGTAGTAAGACCGTAGACTAAGGACTAGGGAATTGTCTAGGGAACCATTCATGATTATAAGGGCCGAAAGTTAGTGTTCGATGAATCCTAATATAAAAAGAATTAATAAATTTTAATTCCTAAAGGGAAAAATATAAATATTTGTATCTATAATATATAAAACCTAATTCGATATACCAAAAATTAAGATCAGCTTGACAAAATTAAATGCACGAGGGGGTCCTTCAAAACCTTAACTAGTTTGTTAGTAATTGTCTTAAAAATAACTATTTTTACTAAAAACAAGTAAGAAAATTATAGTCAGTCTAGACCGACTATACGATACCCTACACCATGCGTTTAGAGACCCTATCTCTTAGGCCAAATTAATTAGACATAGAAAATAAGATAAACCAAATTTGAGTGGGATTTTTATTAATTTTTTTGGCTGCAGATATGAAAAAGTTCATATCGGATGTTATATCTATATGGGAACTAGGCCCAAAAATGGACCGATCTTGACCATGTTTGGTAAGGTCTCTTGTATATTGCAAAAATATATACAAACAAAATTTGAAAAGAATCAGTGCAATATTTTTGTTTTTTGATAGATTTAAGTGCAGATCGGGAAGCAGCTCTACATGGGGCCTATGAGTAAGGGTTATCCCATAGGTATAATTTTTGGACTACTCATTAATGGATGTAATAAATGCATACAAACCCAATTTGAGTAAGATCTATATGATAATTTGGATCTTATGGCAATTTATGTCGATTTCATAGGGGTCATTTGTATGGGGGCTAGGTCTGAACATGGACCGATTTTCACCAATTTCAATAGCGTTCGTTCAATGGCTGATTAAAGCTAATATACCAAATTTCTTCAGAATATAGTCATATTTGCGATCTGCAGTTTGATTACAAGGTTTACATGAACACACAGACGGACGGACGGACACACGGACGGACATCGTTAAATCGAATCACATAGTGATTCTGATTCGATTGGTATAGTAAAATATGGGTCTAGGTCAAATATTTTTGGTATAAGGTATAAAAACTCTGAAAAACATATAATCACCGTCTTATTGAACGACTATTCAATTTACCAGTCATTTCGACTGCTTTCTGTATCATAACATTTTCCAAAATACCATTATATGCATTTCTAATTATGTGCCCATGTAAACCTTGTAATAAAACTACAGGCTGCAAATATGAACATTTTTTTAAATTAAAATAAACGCTCTCTATCGGCCATAGGACGACCGCTATTGAAATTGCTGAATATCAGTGCATGTTTAGACCTATTCCTCATACAACTGAACCCTCTAAAATCAACTTCATTGCCATAAGATCTAAATAATCAAACAAATTTCGATCAAACTGGGTTTGCGTGTGTTTACTACACCCATTACTCGGTAGTCCAACAATACTTATAGACACCATGTACAGCTGCTCGCCCTTCCTCACTTATATTTCTCAAAAAATTAAACTATTGCATAGATTTTTTCTTGCAATTAAGACTTAGCTTTGAATTTCTGCCAATTAGCCCCGCAAGTTGAACTAATTTTAATTTTATTTGTGTTAATTTTGATTCTATCTGTTTGTTCCAAGTAAGGTTGCGGTCAAAATAAAGTCCTAAATATTTTTCATCATAATGTTGCAGTATTTGATGATTGCTTATTCGGATTTGAAAGCATGTTTCTCTTCTGAGCGTAAAAGTAATGTGGATACGTTTTTGTTCATTTATTCTTAATTTCCACCTATGTAACCAGTATTCCAATAGAAAAACATGTCGTTGTAAAAGTGTAGATGCTGTTAAGGGTCCTCATGAATACTCAAAATTGCCGTGTCATTTGCAAAGGTTGAAGTAATCGTGTTTTCATTAGTTGGCATGTCTGCTGTATAAAGGATATATAGGAGCGGATCCAGAATACCGCCCTGCCGAACACCAGCTTTTATATCCTGAGGGGGCTTGTAAAGCGGCTCTCCTTTATTGAGAATTTCCTATTAATTATATAGCTTTTCATTAGTTTATGAACGTTTGGGGCAGCAACATTTTAATTTTGTAGAGTAGACTCTCGTGTCAAACCTTATCGAAAGCTTGCGAAACGTCAAGAAAAAGCACAGAGCAGTACTTTTTTAACCCATTAGAAATAGTAACAATAACGTATTAAAAACATCATTATTATAAACGGTTCTTGATCTAATTCTTCATTATGATGGTTTCGGTAAAATTTACTTATTTGTTATTTATTACATAATAAATTCTAATTTTCTGAAAATATAAAAACTCCATTAAAACTCTGCTTATATCTGTGTTTTGGAAGCCAACTGATGTAAATCTTGATAACCACTATAAAAACCTTAAGTCGCAAATCCGGAAATGCATCAGTTGATTCAAGTCCTTAATAGTCACGATTGTTAAAATCAAACAGTTGAGTTCAATATTAGCAGAAGATAATTAGAACAGGAAATTGACCACTAAACTAATATATATCTGCCATACCAATATTTTTCCAATATATATTTGGTAAAAAGCGCCGTTATGTATGACAAAGATAACTTGGTTTTAATTATTTTATTATTTTCTTAAGTTTTAAAGAAGGACTATTTCATACCCCTTCCCCTTTTCCTTTCAAAATTAATAACAACTAACTTAATTAACGTTGAAAAAAGCTGCTAAACAAACTAATGACAGACAACCTGGTGTTTACGCAAAAACATATATATATATACAAAAAATCTGTCAAAAATTTATGAATTGGTATTGACAGCATAAAAGCACCCTTTTGAGTTCAATGGTTTATATTTTTCCATACAATGTAGTTATCAAAACAACATCCTGTTATTCATCTATGTTATACAAAACATATAAAGCACTAAAACAATTTCAAACAATACGCAGATACTAACTGGACCCTCATTCTTACGTACGAGTACGAGGGTTTATGTTAAAGGGTTGTTGCAAACATTCATACCATCTTGTTTTTATGCAAATGAATAATGTGCATAAATCAAGTTTTTGACTGATTTGCAAATACCGGTATTTTTTGCTTTTCTGCATGTGCTTAAACCATCCATAAGGAATATATGAAATAACAGTACTCACACACATATGAATATCTATAGATGAATTGATGCGTTTGTGTAAGAGTAGAAAAAAACACCGGACATTATTTAATTACCAATATGAGTTGCGCGTATAGTAGACATATACAACAAACAAATAGAAACAACAATAACAACATAGAAACTGTCGACAGTGATTTGTTGATTTGATAATGGTCTTTTGTTAGAAATTATTTTGAAAAAAAAAATTTTAATTTAAATTCAATACAAATTTCAAAATTATGCGTCGTATTTAATTTTAATGTTTTAAATATCAAACGTTATTTTTTTTAATAAGCATTAGGAATAAATTCCAAATATAATTTCGCAATAAATTAATAAATAAATTTCTTTAAATTATTAAATAAAAGGTTTTTGTACAAATAATTATGTAAACAAAAAAAATTAAAACATCATATTTAAAAATAGACTGAATAATAAAATAATTTCTCTATGCCAGATTTAAAAGGAATAACGTGGGACGCATAGAAGAGCTAATTGTAAGAGGAGATTGTGATCTATTTCGTTCTTTTTAAATCTTACTTTTAAAATCGTACCAACAAGATTAAGAAAAAGGACCGTTATTCATTTTTGTCCACTTTAGAATGTGGTACACAAACTTCGTTTTTATTTAAATAATTATTTCTGGTATTTTTCAGCTGATTCTAAATATTCGTCAATCTCTATTTGTCTAAAAACATATTATTTCTTTCTTTTATCCCTATACGAATAAGTATTTTTTTTTTTTTTTTAATTGTTTATTTATAATGAAAGATATAATTGCAAACTCCAAATAAACAAAAAGTATAAATATAACTTATTTTATATACAAAGTCCCATTTTAGCGAGCTCTCAAGTATAATATTTATTTAATAGTAATGTTATTTTTTTCTATCACTTATACATAAATACAAGGAAGCATGTAAATATAAGATTAAATGTAAGTAAAAAGGCTAACAAAAACTTACTTTTATATTGGCTAGAATAAAAAAATAAGGTCCAATGGTTAAAATTAAAAAGGATAATTATTGGGTGAGCCACCAATATTTTTTAAGGTTTATATTATGTTTAAGATTTTTATCATCCGAATAAATACTTGTGTCAAATCGACAATTTTCTGATTTTAGGTAATTACAATTTATTGTTTTGATATTGGCTCGTCTATAAATATGGTAAATTATAGGAATGCCATCTTTATTCTGAATAAAACCATTTCTATCGAGGAAAGGAAAAGCTTCGGTGGAACATGTCCATTTAGTAATGTTTTTGAAATGTACCCTTCGGAAACATAGTAGGGAGCCATGATCAAGTTATTTTCGATGGTAAACATACTACTTAAAATGTGATCTCTTATGACATGAATAATGAAATTATCAAATCTGGATATCTCAGCTTTTTCATAAAGAATTTTGTTTGATATAAATTTTTTGTAGTTACTACTCTGAGATCTATATAAAGACGTGCAATGCCTGAGGCATTTCCTTTCGAATATGCGTATCTTCTCCATATATGAAGGAGATATGTTAAACCATATTTGGCAACCATATGATAGAACTGGTCTTATTAAAGATTGGTACATTATAATTTTAATCGTTGATTGTATATATTTAGAAAAAAATAATTTTTTATACATGAAAAAAGCATTTTTAGTCTTAGTTAGTTGTTGGTTTATATGATTGTGAAAGTACAGAAATTTATCTAGATGAATACCTAATAATTTAACAATTTGCTTTACTGGAATATTTATATTATTAATTGATTTAATACCAAAAGATTTCCAGTTTCTTCATATATTGCTGTTGCATTTCCCAACTGGTGGTCTGAAAAGAATACACTCGCATTTGTTTAAATTTATTTTCATATGCCAGTCTAAGGAATATTTTTCAATAATTAAAAACTTATTTTGCAAACTGTTATTAATTTTCTCTATTGTATTGTCGGCGTGGTAGATAGTAATGTCGTCTGCAAAAGCAATAATGTTGACTATTTTTTCTAGTAAATCGAATAAGTATAAATTAAATAGAATTGTAGAGTTGACGGTACCTTGCTGTAATCCATTAACAATTGTAAATTTTTTTGTGCCAACTGTATCTTTATTAGAAACGGAAAATGTTTTATTATTCAACATATTAGGTCTGTTCCCCCACGATGTTGAAGCATGTTCAAGTATGTTGAACATTAGTCGAGTGCGTTCCTCCAGAAAAATGTCAAGCTAAAGAGAGAGACATTTACAGTTTCTCACCACAACTCACCATGCTTGAACAGCTTGAATTTTGCAAAACAAATTTGTGTGAGTGTGTTTCAACCATTTACGAAAAGTGACAGAAGCAGTTGTTTTCGTTCGTTGTTTTGGTTTTTTGATTTCTGTCAAAAAGAATAAAATTTTGGTAAAAATAAATAAAATGGAAAAATTAGTTTTATATGAAAATTTATTGGAATCAAGCAGTGATTCAGAAGAAGAATTAATTATGAATCATGGTTGAAATTACTCAATGCTTGAGTTTTTCTAGACTTTTAAAAGATATTGTTCTGGCGGAACAGACCTATTATGTATGAGAATTACAAAATGTAACGGAAATTTAAATTTTAATAATTTGTATATTAAGCCTGGTATCCAAATACTATCGAAAGCTTTTTTGAAGTCAACTAAACAGGCACCAGTATATAATGATTTGTTTAGGTTCCACTGAATATCTGAAACAAACAAGTGAATTGCATGTATCGTTGAGTGCTTGTATTTAAATCCGAAGTGCTTTTCGCTAACTATATTCTTGGAGTCGCACATCTTTACAATGTTAATATTTAAACAGACTTCAAATACTTTGCTGATATTTGGAAGCAAGCTAATTGCCCGTAAATTTTTCGGATTGCTCGTTTCTTTATTTTTTTTAGGTAAAACTATCACCTTAGATTGCTTCCAAGCACGAGGAAAGTAAGCATTATTCAACATGTTATTGAAAAGTATTCCATATTTGGACTTGTCCATAAGTATTTTATAAACTAGTTATTATTATTATTATTTTATTTTTTCAGAGAGGTACTATTCCCATTGGTGTGGATCCCCCAGTTTTTGGTTTGGAATTTTGATTTAATAACCTCTGAAGCTGCACAAGGTTTCAATTCTTTGTCAATCATCCTAAATGTATATCCAAAATGTCGGTAAGGCAACTTTGACATTTGTCAACCGATTGCCTTAAGAACACATGTTTTTGAAACATCACTTGAGTAAAACTTCCCATCTATATCGCCTTACACCAAGCCAACCATTGAAATATGTCGTTGAGTTCTGTACATATCGTCGAAAATATCATGATAAAGAAGCACCTCGACGCCTAAGATATTCCAAGACATGAACTGGTTGAAGCGGTAAGAGAAAGTATTGCTGAGAACCCAAATGAGTCGTGTCATCACCGGGCGCAACAATTTGGGGTCAATGAAACTATTTTGTGGCGCATTTTGATAATTATTTGCGTTTGCTTCCATACAAAATGCAATTGGCTCAAAAGAATTTTGACGGTAGATCGGCCAAGTCGCTTGCAATCCGTCAAATAGTCGTTTGAAGAGTTGACGCTGAACCTGAATTTTGGAAGCAAATCTTAATGACCGACGAGTCCAATTTTACATTCTGTCGCAACGGAAACAGAGAATCCATCCTAGATTCAGCAAATACAATTGCATGGTCAAAGGGTAACTGTTTGGCCCGGCGATTGCCCCAAAACGACGATTGGGCCACTCTTCTTCAGACAGTCAATGGGAAACCATATTGGTAAATGTTGGCTTTTATGTCTGCCCGAATATGTGTGAAAAATATATGGATGCTTATTGGTTTCAACAAGATGCTGTATAATGTCAAACTGCAAATCAAACAATGCAGTTTCAGGAACAAAAATTCCCTGGCCGTGTGATGTGTAGAAAAGGCGACATTGACTGGCCACCCACAACTCCAGATCTGACCGCCTCCGGACTTCTTCTTATGGGGTTATATGAAAGCAAAGTATACAATAACAAGCCTCAGATTATTTACGGAGCTCAAGTCAAATATTAGTGACGAAATCATCTCTTACCGCCGAATATGCTCGAGAAAGTTACGGAAAATGAAAAAAAAAATAAATAAATTTCGACGCGTCCAAAAGTAATGGACATTAGATTAACGTTACATTTGAAAAGTAGTCCAAATGAATTGAAAAGGGCCAAGTTAAATAAAAATGTCACGAATATGGAAACCGATTGCTTTTTTAAGATACTCAATATGAAAAGATGGCGCATCCTGTACACGCTCAATTTATTAATCAAAATTATCAAGAGCGTTTAACATTGCCATTCAGTTCTGAGCAATGTTCAAAGTTTCAAGTGATTTATCTGAATTATTATTTATTTATCTGATTATTAGTCTAAAATCCATTTCTAAATTTGTACCGAAAAAACCAACAAATATAACATGAGTAATTTCATTTGTATTAAAATCTTGAAATCTTTAACTAAAATCTTCCTCTTACCAAAAAAAAAAATAAAAATACTTATTTAAATATTCTATATATCATCAATACTGAGAAAAAGAGTACTACTCAAAGGGTAAATTTCAGAAGCCTGATTAGATGGATTTATCTTGGCATCCGGCAGGGCTATGTATTTGCTGTATTTGCTTGTAGTCGATGAAGATATGCTGGCGAAAACGACGGAAGCATGCACTCATCATTGGATTACGCATAAAAAAAAGGTCTTTAGCACAAACACGAACTATGCAAGCACACTAATCCTGGCAATTTTTTTTTTTTTTTTTTTTTGGTATCACGAACCGTAAGCTAAAAGCACGTAGTACGACGAACTGCATTAAACCCTTCTATATAGATTTGGGACCTTCTACACCTGACAAACAGCGCTACTAAGATAATTTAAACTTTCACCACCCGTGGGTTGTCTACATTAGCAAATGCTTCTGGCCAAACAGAATAAGCAACATGGACCTTCTTAACTTGACAAGCCATTAACACTATAGCCAAAACAGCTCTGAAATACAACCCAAAAGGTGCCCGTCAACATAGACATGTAATGGTATTTTCTCAAAAAAAATTTGATCAAGATGTAACGGACAGTTAAGGAGACGGCACGTTCTTTCAAGCTAGGGCTCGCCGGATAGGGTGGGGGTTTTGACTCCTAATTTGCCCAAAATTCCATAACCATTAACAAAAAAAAAAAATCGAACGTGCAAACTATAAACAGACTGACAAATAATATACATGTTTACTAAGCTGAAACTAATATAGAACTAACTATCGATTTTGCCAATTGTGATCATGATGATTTGACCACATGCCCGTACCAACCATTAGTTCACCTTTTTTCCATTTGATATATTTAAGGGAACCCCGAAATCTTTCCAGTTTGGCTCTATTTATTTCAAACTCTGTTTAGTTCATTTTAACTTCAAATGTTTTATTAAGTTTTCATGAATGAAATATAGTAACTACTGATTCGAACTCCCATATGGTAGGATAAGAACACTTTACATACTAAATAATATTAACAAATAAGAAAGTTAAGAAAAATAAGAGAAAGAAATAAATTTAAAAAAAAGTGTTATAAAACAACAAAATTTATTGTAATACTTAAGATTATAAAATTAGAACTTACTCATTCAATCCCACGTTGCATAGGCCTGTGCAGGTGTTGTTGTTGTAGAGTTAATTAAATTTTATGTACGGATAATGAAGGTGAATTTGGAGTATGGAGAAGCATGGATTAACTTAAGAGAAATGTTGTTTTCAAGAGTTATTTAAGTCAATATTAAAAAAAAATTTTTTTTTATGGATTAGTATAACACACATGCTTTTCTGTACTCTAAAGGAATGAATTATATTAATTTGTAGAACGGTAGTAAATTTAGGGTAAGATAGGGAGAGTTAAATATAGAAATAATTAGGTTATGTAGGAAAAGTTACATTTTAATAATTTAGAATTAGGTGTTAGGGTTATGAAAATTAAATTAAAGGGAAATATCGAAAGATATGAAAATAATTTCTGTTGACGGTCCTAAGGTATTGAAATTCGTAAATTTAGTCTCCGGCAGGTGGTGGTTTTGTCGTTGTTGGTAGTTTAAATCTGTGTTTTGCTTAATCAGGTAAGGTAATCGAATTAGCTGTTTAGCTGCGAGCTGGCAGGAAATATCTCTGTGCCTCAAATTAGTTTTTTTTTTCTTTTAATATCGCAATGATATTAGCGCTTAACCAAAGCGTGGTAATAGGACACATTAATAAAAACGTGTTCCTCAGTGTTACGTGTACACGTTGGTGGCTGACACGTGGCTTCCGGGGACAAAACCCCTGCCACGGATTCCAGTAAATTTCGGAAGGTGCTAATTTGAAAAGGATGGGATATTGTTAATATAAATCGAAAGACGATTTTATATAGAATTAACGAATAATTACCTTGCGATTTTTATTTTCTTCTTTATGATAAAAATCAGGAAAGGTAAAAGTTATATTATGTAAATAATTTAAAAGGCAAGACCGTACTCGTAAAAGTGTAGTAACTTCAACTATAATTTAATAATGTTGTACATCAACCATATAATTTATGTAAAATTGTTCAATTTGACTTTGATAGCAATTCTATTGTAGAACTTTTGCTTTCCCCGTGAACACTTTATATTTTATTTTAAGGTTTGCACTTAACAAAATTCAAGTTTAAAATCCAATTTTATCTCGAGAGCTTTCACAATCGTACCAAACCTTTAATAGCTAATGATCTCGGTAGTTACTATGTGATTAACACACGCCAATTATTCTTTTTTTTTATAAAACTAACGGGATCTTTTCTTATTTCTTCTTCAATTTCATTCATCGAAGTGGAGACTAATGAAATTAAAACATCAATGAGACAGTGTTGGGTAAATGTTGGTAATAGATAATTCGAAATAGTTTTGGTACGGATGGGTTTTAAGGGAGTAAATAAAATAACATGTATCAAACAAATTGAGGTTGTGCAACAGTCACAGACACCCAAAATCCACCTAGCATATATCAACGCTAAATGAATTAAACGCAGCACGACTAACATGGAACAAAGTAAAAAAAAAAACAGCCCACAACGAAACTGAAGACGGTTGCTGTCTCTTATCAGAAAATATAGCGTGGCGGCAAAAAGGTCATAATATTTTATAAGAGAATGAATTCATACTGAACCTTGTTACCAGGTTCGTTGAGTCTGTGAAGAAAAAGTATAATGAGTTTGTGCTGAAGTTTGTAACTACGAAAAATATTTGACCTAGGGTCGATGTAGCGATGTCCGTCCATCCGCTCGTCAGTCTGTTTAACTGTCCATCTCTGTAAACTTTGTAATCAAAATACAGGTGATGAAATTTGATATATGAGCTTCTATCAGCAACAGGATGAACGCTACAAAAATTGGTAAAAATGGGTGCATATTCAAACCTAGTACCCATTTAAACGACTCCTAGAGATCGACTTAAATTACCATAACACCCAGATTATCATATAGATCTCAAACAAATTGGGTCTTTGTTTGTTTATTTCATCCATCAGTAGTACAAAAATAAACCCTTAGCCCCACATAAAGCTGCCCTGATCTTCACTTAAACCTATTAAAAAAATATTGCACAGATTTTTTTCAAATTTAATTTATATACGTTTTTCAAAAAATATGTTACATTACCAAATATGGTCAGCATCGGTCCATTTTTCGACCTAGTTCCCCTATAAATATAGCATCCGATATGAACTTTTTTAGATCTACAGGCAAAAAAAAATAAAAGTTTCACTCATATATGGTTTGTGTTTGTTTTCTAAGCCGAATTAGTTGGACCTAACACCAATTTTCCAAACACATGTCATAGGATAGCGGTGTATACCGATTATAATTTTCTTATTTATTTATTTTTTTTTTTTTTTTTTAGAAAATGTACGTTCATTCGAAAATTTACCAGTTTAAAAGTACCAGTTTTCCCATTTTTTTTTTTTGCCGTTTAATTCGAACTTTTACGGGACTTGAATTAATATAAAACTTATTCTTGTCCAATGTTCGTTTCTCTGGTGGAATCTACATATAAAATTTCATATTCCGAAATTACTTCGTAAATATAACACAAAAGTTACCCTCTTACACTTACGGGCCGTTTTAACCGAAATTCGGTCTATGTTCAGACCTAGTCCCCATACGAATGACCCCTATGAAATCGACATAAATTGCCATAAGATCCAAATTATCATATAGATCTCAGTAAAATTGGGTCGGTATGTATTATATTGGTATTATTTAACAAGTAAGAAAATTATAGTCGGTCTAGACCGACTATACGATACCCCATACCATGCGTTTAGAGACCCTACCTCCCAGGCCCAATCAATTGGATATAGAAAATAAGCATAAACCAAATTTGAGTGGGATTTTTAATAATTTTTTTGGCTGCAGATATGAAAAAGTTCATATCGGATGCTATGTCCATGTATATGGGGACTAGGCCAAAAAAAATCGACCGATCCAGACCATGTTTGGTAAGGTCTCTTGTATTTTGCAAAAATATATACAAACAAAATTTGAGAAGTCAGTGCAATATTTTTGCTTTTTGATAGATTTAAGTGAAGATCGGGAAGCAGCTCTATATGGGGCCTATGACTTAGAGTTGCCCCATAGGGATCATTTTTGGACTACTGATTATTGGATATAATAAACAGATACAAACCCAATTTGACTAAGATTTATAGGATAATTTGGATTCATAGTCATAAGTCGATTTCATAGGGGTCGTTTGTATGGGGGCTAGGTCTGCACATGGACCGATTCTCACCAATTTCAACAGCGTTTATCCTATGGTCGATAAAAGCTTATGTACCCAATTTCATCAAAATATATTAATATTTGCGACGTGCAGTTTGATTACAAGCTTTACATGGACACACAGACAGACGGACGGACGGACGGACGGACGGACATCGTTAAATCGAATCAGAAAGTGATTCTGAGTCGATCGGTATAATAAAAGATGGGTCTATGTCAAATATTTTTGGTAGTTACAAACAGCAGCACAAAGTCATTATACCCAAACCACATAGTCGTATAGGGTATAATAAGAATATAGTGTACGTGGCAAGAATTAAAAACTCTTATTAATTTATAATCACTTTCCGAGTCGATTTAGCGATGTCCGTCCGTCCGTCCATGTAAACCTTGCAATCAAACTACACGTCGCAAATATTTTGATGAAATTTGGTATATAAGCTTCTACCGGCCACAGGATGAACCCTATTGTAATTGGTGAAATTCGGTCCATGTCCAGACCTAGTCCCCTTACGAATGACCCCTATGAAATCGACATAAATTGCCATAAGATCCAAATTATCATATAGATCTCAATCACCTTGGGTTGGTTTATGTTTATTATATCCATTAATCAGTAGTCCAAAAATAATCCCTATAGGACAATTCTTAGGCATAGGCCCCATATAGAGCTGCTTCCCGATCTTCACTAAAATTTATCAAAAAACAAAAATATTGCACAGATTCTTCTCAAATTTGGTTTGTGTATATTTTTTCAAAATATAAGTGAAATTACCAAATACCGTCAGGGTCGGTCCATTTTTCGACCTAGTCCCTATATATATATGGCACCCGATATGAACTTTTTCATATCTGCGGCCAAAAAAATTAATAACAATGCCACTCAAATTTGGTCTTTGCACCCTTTTCCAATTACGGGCCGTTTTTATTCCCTTGATATCCAAATTTCCAAAAGGTTTCCTCTCATCTGATGTTTCTATCTCCAGTGGAATTCATATACCATATTTCATATTCCTAGATTCGTTTTCTTAGAAGATACCAAAAAGTAAAACTTTTACTCTTTTTGGACGTTTTTCCCCTTTTTGGATATTTTTACCCCCTTTATGTACGAATTTTTAAGAATCCCTTCTTAATGTATCTTTAGGCAGCGAGGGGAACCTACAGTCCAAATTCCAAGTTTCTGGGTCGAAGCGTTTGGGCTGGGCGATGATTATCGTCAACGGAACTCTTTTATATATAGAGATAGTATATTTTCAAACTTTTTTACGCGATTTACTGCTTAAACCAAAACATGTATCTGAAACACATTGTAATTCTAAATTGAGGAATAAATCTATTACCATAAATGATTAAAACTTTGTTTGCCCTTATGAGAGCGAATGCTTTAGTTACAGTTTGACAAAAATTAAAAAATATTAATCAAAATAAAATTAAAGTATTTAAAGAATATGCCAAAAAAAAAATCTAAACTTTACCATGATAATGATCTAAATAATGAATTTTTTTGGACAAACAAAAGTCACATACAAATTCAAAGGAAGATAGACACAAATAAATGAAAATTCAAATGAATGAATTCCATGCTGGTCAACAATAGCCCCAAATGACATGACTACCCAAAAAAATGTTTGTTTCATTATTGCATGTTAGTGAAGGAATAAATGGATGATGAGTGAATGGCTGGCTGGCTTATCTGAAAATTTGTGATGTTTATACACCTGCATGTGTCGTCATAATTTTATTCATACAAATCTGTTGAGATATATTCATTTAGCTCTTACAATTCAACAACAAATGAAAGCGATTTTGTTTTTCTATAAAGTTTTGTAAGAGGATTCAAAAATATGAATTCATTAGGTGGGCACTTAAAGGATTTTTTTAATGGTAATCTAAAATATATGAAATGGTTTAGAAATAGGTTTTATACTTTAATGTTTACGAAGGTCAAGATCGAGAATTTAAAATTGTGGCACTAATCCAGTTATTTGTTTTTAAATTAAGTGATGGAAAAATTGTGAGAAATAAGAAATTTTTTTGGTGTTAATCGAAGTGCCGATAAATCTCTAGTTAATGAGTCACTATCATTCTAGTGTTAAATACCATTTTTCCAGAATACCAATTTGAGCCATTATAGACAAGTCCAAATAAAAAACATAAATATATGAGCTCAAAATACTCAACATATCTCTTTCTAACTTCAAATTCAAACGAATGAATTATTTTCATGTTTGTTTGTTGAAATATTTTGTGAGAGTGTCCTAGTATTTTGTTAGTCTCACACTTTTTGACATTTTGGACAAAATTTTGTTGTCTCTATTTAAGTTTTTGTTCACTTTTTATCTATATATCTTTAGAAAAACATACATGTGAATTGAATACATCTGCTTTTTGTTTCATTTTCATTAACCCTTGTTCATTGTATGCATGACTGGCAAAAATAACCTTAATATATTTCATGTAGCAAAAAAAAAAACAACCATAATAACCCGTCTGACCTTTTTTTCACTAAGGCGAGCAAAATTTATTTATTTTTCATAATTCGTTATGTTTTTCAAGGGTGAATATTATTTGCAATTATAATTATTATTTGCCCATTTCCTCTTCACCAATAACGCATACACTTCCTAACTGTGCATAGGATATCCGTTTTTGTTTTCAGCAGGTGGTTGTTTGTGGATGGCTAGAAAAGAAAAAATTAGTTTGTTTACACACTAACCTTCTGGAGCGAGCGGTTAAGCCACTAAAGATGCTAATTTTATTTAGTTGCACATTCGAGATTATGACCCCTACCCTCAGATGTTAGTTTTTCTGCCTTTTTATAGCCATCATATGCATATGAGTTACTTACATAAATAGTACATGTGCATATATCCTTATTTCGATAGAGACGAAAAAAAAATCACATAATTACATTGTATAAATTTATGCGCTGTTTACTTTTATTAGCTTCTCTACAATTCACTTTGTATGTTTCGAGGGTGGAATATCATTAGGTTTTCGCAAAAGGTCCACCCTCCTGGCTTTGATTGATGTAAATTATTTGAGTTTTTTTTTTGTTTACTTGTTCTTGCGTCCATGGGTATACGTCGAAGGTGTTTACAGCAACAACAAAAAAAATGCTGCCTTTGATGAGGTTTATTGAGCTAACTTTCAGTTAAGGTGGTCAAAATACATTAGTAACATTTGGTTGGTTGGATTTATACAAAGTGACAAAAACATTGGAGATATTCAATTTAAAAAATTTTAAAATTCTTTAAATTTAAAAAAAATTTTTTTTTATTTTCGCAATTTCTTTTAAATATATCGGGCTTTAAAGAAATAGTCAAATCATGATTATTTAATGAGTAGTCACAGGAGTGGTCCTACGTTGTATGGACATTTTTCAAATTGCGATTTTGGGGAGAGGGGGGGCCAGTTTGTTTTCTTTCTATATAAAACTAATAAACGTGAAGTTTGGGGACTAGGGTGGCCCTTAATAAAAAATTGTTCAAGCTGTCGGTCTCACCCCCCTAGAAATATGCGAATAGCAAAAAAACTGAGAAACACAAAGTTTTGGGCCAATCAAAAAACGTTTAGCCGTGGCGCAAAGCGATTGAAAATTTCAAGTGTGTTTATATAGGGAAAAAATGACTTTTTTTTCAGATTTTACAAAAATTTCGTTCTATGGTTTAATTTTTCCGACAAGCAGTTATATAATTCGGGATCAGTATTAAAATATCCTTTTAAAAGGCTATAAAACTTCAAAATCGAATTAAACCTCGCCAAGAAATAGCAAATGCCCCAGACCACTTTTGTGCCAAAAAAAACTAGGTCATGAAATTTGATGGAATTTTTTTGAACTTTGAGAAATTGATTAAAGCCATCATTATTTTTTGGTCTCTATAATTATAAGTACTCAGATATGAAGTATTGTTTTATTACCACGCTGTTAACCTATTGCGCATTGAGACCGAAAATTGGAAATTTTTTTGGTAAAATTTTTAAAACTCCTTTTTCAAGTTTGAAAAAATTTTCTTAAACAAAATTTAAAAGAATGAATCTTTCACTTTAGGGTTTTATTAAGTACATGTTGCAGATTCAACGTGTGCATTTTTAAGTAAATCCCTCTGCCAGAATTTTTTTGACAAGGATTTTTTTTTTGCGGATTTCGAGAAAAATTAGATTTTTGTGAAATATTCTGTAAATGTACTCTTTCTAAATACTTTGTATCAAAACTTCATCACTTTTCTACTTTTAAATGTTATATTTTATCTTAATGGCCTAGGGTTCCCAAAAAAAATAATATGCCTCCATTTACCCTTTTGGAATTGGGGTCACATATGACCCCAATCTAATAAAAGACAATTTATTCAAAAAATTCAAATATTTTGTAAGTGCTATCCAATTTTTAGATGCGACGCTTAAAACATAATAACCAAATGTGCAGAAGTTATGCTCCAAAAATTTGGGATAAATCCGAGAAGGTTAACCCATTATTTGCCAAGCCCAGATATTTTTATATAAAAATTAATTTAAATAAAAATTACCGAAAACGAGTTTTTCTATTAAACTCGATGAAACCACTATTTAGAATTTAAGAAAAATAATTCGGTTAATTTTTTTTATTTAACCCTTCTGTGCTCCTGAGATCAAAATTGTCCATTGTGATAGATCTCTGGTGCAATTGTCTGATTATTGCTCGCGAATATAAATTAAAACAACTTTTAACCAATTTTGTTAAAAATA
Organism: Cordilura impudica; assembly: GCA_963682025.1. Classification (NCBI taxonomy): domain Eukaryota; kingdom Metazoa; phylum Arthropoda; class Insecta; order Diptera; family Scathophagidae; genus Cordilura; species Cordilura impudica. Next base: position 91,075,182 of record OY821520.1, read on the forward strand.
TCTAATAACACCCACAAATATGAAAATTTCAAAATTATTATAAAATGTTTATTTGTTTGAACTACATTTATTAAATTTTGGTAAATGGTGTTTTTATTTGCAGATTTTCAATATTATTTAATTATTTTTTCTTTTCTGCAGCCTAAATACTTATGCCTAAATACTTATGTAAAACAAATTGTTTCTGCTCTTCATCTTTTGTGAAAAGTGAATTATATTCCTCCGTCAGCTTAACACCCCCTTTTGCTGTTTTATTGACTACCCTCAAGAGACCAATAATTTCTTTTGATTTGGTAAAATCAGCAATTTGATGCCAATTTGTATAGTTGGTTTTTAAAAATTCTTGGTCTATTGAGAATCTCTTAAAAAAATTTTTGTTTCCGCGGAAGCGAACTGTTCAGTACCATTACGTATAATGGTTGACATTTTTTGATTTTTTATAATTGGTCATTTTATATTATCTTCAATATCACCTACATCTTTTATTAGTTTGGGGTCATAAGTGACCCGAATTCGAAAAGAGTTAATTGAGACATATTATTTTTTTCCGAAACCCTAGGCTCTTAAGATAAAATATAACATCTAAAAGTAGAAAAATTATGAATTTTTGATACAAAATATTTAGAAAGAGTACATTTATAGAATATTTCACAAAAATCCAATTTTTCTCGAAATCCGCAAAAATAAAATACTTGTCAAAAAAATTCTGGCAGAGGGATTTACTTAAAAATTCACACAATCTGCAACATGCATTTAACAAAACCTTAAAGTGATAGATTCATTTTTTTAAATTTTGTTTGTATGAACACATTTTTTCCATCCATATAACGAAGGGCCACCCTATTGGGGACAATCGGATAAAGAAAAGTCGCGCCGGAAATCGATTGAAAATTTAAAGAAAGTTTATATGGGAAAAATAAAACTTTTTTTCAGATATTACTAAAATTTCGTTCTATAGTTTAATTTTTCTGATAAGGTGTTAAATGAATCGAATAAAATGTCGCCAAGAAATTGCAAATGCACCAGACCACTTTTGTGCCAAAAAAAAACTAGGTCTTGAAATTTGATGGCAAGCTTAAAACTTTGACATTTTTTTTCGTCTCTATATTTACAAGTACTCAAATATGAAGTATTGTTTTATTATCACGTTGCTAACCTATTGCGTATTAAAACCGAAGATGGGAAATGTTTTTTATAAAATTTTTCAAGTTTTAAAAAATTTTCTGGAACAAAATTCAAAAAAAATAGATCTTGCACTATATATATATATATATATTATGTCCTGTGGTTCCTATTGGGAACAAAGGGCCACAACGAATTTATTACATTCGGTCCGGTTGGATGATATTCTCTTCACTTCTCTCCAGCTTTGATCAGTAGATATGACTTCTATATTCAGTTGACGGCGCCATGTGTGAGACGGTCTGCCTTCTCTTCTCATCCTACCATGTGGGTTCCACTCAATGGCGATTTTAGCAACGTCGCCTGGAGGCCTGCGCAGCGTTTGACCAATCCAACGCCATTTGCGATTCATTATTTCAATATGGATTGCCCGCTGGTTTTTTTGTCTTCAAAGTTCTGCATTGGATATGGTGTTGGGCCAAAATACTTTTAATATTCTTCGGAGACATGGATTAACAAACACTTGTAGGGAGTTTGTATCGTGTTCTGTTGTATTCCACGTCTCGCACGCATAAAGAAGCACATATTTGGCACAAGAGTTAGAGATGCTTACCTTAGTGTGCCTGGATATTGCGGGAGATTTCCATATCGACCGGAGGGTACCGAATGCTTGATTATCTTTAGATATTCGGTACGCAACATCATTGCTGGAACCATCTGTATTTGTTAAAATGCTACCCAGGTAGCAGAATGACGTGACCTCTTCCAATTCAGTATTTCCTATGCGGAATTTGTTTTTATTCACGGTGTTGCAGCGCATTACTTTGCTCTTGCCAATGCTTATTTTCAGGCCAGCTTTTGCTACCTCTGTCTTCAGGCACTTTAGCATCGACTTCGCGCTATCATAGCTGTGGAAAAGTAGGCAGATATCGTCTGCGTACTCTAGACTCTCAGGTTGTTGGTTGAGACCACAGCTAATACCTCTATTTACTCTGGTAGCATTGCGAACTATAACACCTAGAACGATATTAAAGAGCAAGGGTGACAATACACAACCCTGGTGGACGCCAGTCGCGACGCCAAAATTGCTGCTCAAAGCGTTATTGTTAACAACATGATATTTTACATTACAGTATAAAGACTGGGTAAGGCTAATGATTTTGGGGGGAACCCCTTTGAAAGCAAGAGCGCCCCATTTAACGTTTTGATCTAGTGTATCGAAAGCTTTCTCAAAGTCTATAAATACCAGGTAAAGCGGCGAGCACAGTTCTGTGGATTGTTCTAAAATTATCCGTAGACTATTGATGTGGTCTACACAAGACTTTTGGGGCCGGAAGCCAGCTTGTTCGGGTCTAAGGTCCCCAAGAACAGTGTCGGATGTTCTCTTGTTTATTATCAGAGCTATTACTTTATTAACTGAACTAAGGATGGTGATGCCCCTCCAGTTTCTACCCTCCTACAGGTCACCTTTTTTGAGGATGTTGACTATAAGACTTCTTTTAAATGCGGGTCAAGTTCGTGCGTACGCCAGAAATTTTGTATAAGGGGAAGCATAATGTGATATGAGATCGGCTTTAAGCATTTCGGGCGATACATTGTCGATTCCAGGAGCCTTATTTTATTTCAAGGAATTTATTGCAGCGATAACTTCTGCTACAGCTGGGCATTCTACGGAGATATCTTGCCTAACTACATGAGAATCGCAGGCACATATATTTTGGTAGTTGGAAGTTGTCGAGGAAAGCATAATGCACTATAAGGTTTTGTTAAATACATGTAAGAAATTAGTAGTGTGAATTTTTATGTAAATCTCTGCGCCAGATTTTTTTTTGACAAAGATTGTATTTTTGCGGATTTCGCGAAAAATGGGATTTTTGTGAAATATTCGGTATATGTAATCTTTTAAATTCTTTATATCAAAAATTAATCAGTTCTCTACTTTTAAAATACTATATTTTATCCTAATAGCCTAATGTTTCGGAAAAAAATAATATGATCCCATTAACACTTTTGGAATTGGGGTCTCATATGACCCCAAGCTAATAAAAGACAATTTATTCAAAAATTCCAATATTTTGCAAATACTGTTGAATTTTTAAAAGCGTTACTTAAAATATTATAACCAAATGTGTATGTCTTCCGTTTCTAAAATTTAGGATAAATCCGAGAATGTTAACCCATTATTCGCCAAGGCCAGCTTTGCTTTTTAAGATATTTTTAAATAAAGATTACCGAAAACGAGTTTTTCTATTAAACTCGATGAAACCACTATTTAAAAGTTAAGAAATATATTTCGATTAATTTTTTTATTTAACCCTTCAGTGCTCCTGGGATAAAAATTGTCCATTGTAATCTATCGTTAGTGCAATTGTCTGCTTATTGCTAGCGAATATAAATTAAAATAACTTATAACCAATTTTATTACAAAAATTTAATAAAAAAATTTTCCCATTTTCGGTTTTAATGCGCAATAGGTTAACAACGTGGTAATACAACAATATTTCATACCAGAGTACTTATAAGTATAGTGACTAAAAAATGTTGGATTTAATCGATTTCTCAAAGTTGAAAAAACTGCCATCAAATTTCAGGACTTTTTTTTGGCACAAAAGTGGTCTGAGGTGCAGTGGCGCTGTTATTAATCTAAAGCCTGTAGATATTAAAAAGGTTATTTTTCTATTTTTATATGAGAAATAGTTCGTGAAATGGACCGATCATATCCATATTTAATAAAGTTGCATATTTTTTTCAAAAACAGAAATTAAGCAAAAATGTTTTTGTTTTTTTGATTTTTTCAACTGGAGTTCGGGAAGCAGCTTTACACGGAGACTAAAAATAATAAACACATATAAAACAAATCTGCACCTTACGGAAATTTGTGTCGATCCCATTGGGTTTATTTGTATGAGGCCTAGGTCTGAGCATAAACCGATTTTCACAAATTTCAATGACGATAATTTTCTAAAAATATATTTATATTTGCGACAAAATTTACATGGAGACACAAACAGACAGATTGACAAAAAAAAAAAAACATCGCTAAAATGACTGAGGATGTGACTCTAGTCGATCGGTACAATACAGGGCGGGCCTTGGCCAAGTACTTTTAGTAGTTACAAATATTATATAACATAAAAAATTGGGGAATACAATATCGTTTTCGGAAAAATGTTGAAAATACGTAGCAAGTACGATTAAAATAATAACCAATGATTTTTGAGGGAATAAATAAGTTACACTCACAACGTTCTTTGGTTAGCTACAGGATTAGCAACTAAAAAATAATGGTTATAATTGAGTATGAATTTATCTAAATTCTTAAATTTTTAAAAGTAATTACAATATCAAAATAGCACTTTGAATTCACTCTTTATAAAAAGTGGAAAATGCCCTCAAATCAGATTTAACAAATAAGCATTAGTTCCAAATCAATACCCGAATATAGGTTCGTAAATTAAAAGTTGTCTATTTTACTTCTTTACTTAGTAATAAATTGTCCATGATTACAATAATTTTTCTTTTTTTTAATTATACCACTATGTAGTCAGGGTATAATTAATTTGAGCTGATGTTTGTAACTACCAAAAATATTTGACCGAGACCCATTTTTAATTATACTAATCGATTCAGAATCACTTTCTGAGACAATTTAGAGATGTCCGTCAGTCCGTCGTCCGTATATCCGTCTGTCTGTATGTTCATGAAAACCTTGTAATCAAACTACAGGTCGCATATATGAATATAAAATTGATAAATTTGGTATATGAGCTTCTATCGGCTACAAAATAACACCACTAAGTATGGTGAAAATGGGTGCATGTTCGGACCTAGTCCCTATAAAAATAGCCCCATGAGATCAACTTAAATTGCCATAATATCCCAATTCGCATATAGCTCTCGGTCAAATTGGGCGTATGTATGTTTATTACGTCAATTAAACAGTAGTCCAAATATAAACCCTATAGAACATTTCTTAGTCATAGCCCCCATATAAAGCTGATTCCCTATCTTCACTTAAATTTAAAAAAAAAACAAATACAAAAATGTTCCACACATTTTTCTCAAATTTATTTTGTATATTTTTTGGCAAAAAATAAATGATCTTACCAAATATGGTCAATATCGGTCTATTTTTCGATCTATTCCCTTTACAGATATACTTAGCATCCGATATGAGCTTTTTCATATCCAAAGGAAAAAAAATTATTAACAATGCCACTCAAATTTGGGATATACTTATTTGCTATATCTGATTAGTTGGAGCTAAGAGATAGGATTTTTAAACGGATGGTATAGGGTATTGTACAGTCGCTCTAGACCGACTCTAATTTACTTACTTGTTTTCTATTGTTTCTATAGATAACCATGTTATGTAAAATATAGCTAACCCGGAAAACGTTGATCTGCCTAAAATAATTATTTTATCCCCAAATTTGTTTTGGTATGTATTTCAATTACAGAAGAATTTTTTTTTATCAAATGAAACTCAATATGTTATTTTAACTGCATATTTTATGACTTAAAATGAAATTGGAAAACCTGTTGAAATCGTCGAAATTCTTGGCAATATAACATGATTTTCTTTAAATTTGCAATTAATAAATGTTAATTCAATATTTTCTTAATAATGAACTGCGTTCCCTTATATTATTTTGGTGCATTTCGGTTTCGGTCTAATGTTCAAGAATAAATTATGTGTGGAAGATCTGTAAAATCAAGTGAATTTAAAAAGTCACTTAGAAAATCTACACTCAAAATATTTCATGACTAGAAATATAAAATGTTCTTTTGTAACTTTTTTTTTGTACATTGAACAAAATTTTTGTATATATTACAAAATTTTTGTATTTGGATGACGCAAAACAATTTTGTTAAAATACAAAATTTGTGAAATAAACGAAATTGATTTTTTAGCAAAGGAAAAACTACAACCAATAACATTTTTATACATTTTACAAAATTTTTGTACTCAAATATTTCATGACTAGAAATACAAATTTTTTTTGTACATTGAACAAAATTTTTGTACATATTACAAAATTTTTGTATTTAGATGACCAAGTTCTAGAAGTTTTATTGTTCTCTTTGCTTGTTTATTTTTCCTTCACGTGCTCTCACAGGTTATTCATATTTTAACTTTATCTTAAAAAGGAACGCGAAAAAGTCAGTCGAAATAAGAATTGGAAGTGGCAACATTGAATCATTCCGTCGCGAGTGTTAAATATTAATTGTTAGTAAAAGTAATAAATTCTATAAAAATAAATTGCTATTTATGTAATTTATATTTGCCAAACGAATCATTTGTCTCAAAACATTTTAAACTTTTACACAACAAAAAAGAAAGTGGTGTTTACAAATGCACTTTTGAGAATTGTGAACAATATGTTGCAAACATGCGTCATTTCAAAAAACATTTCCAAAATCATTTATCAATTGCACCATCTTTATTGACACCAACAACTTCGTCAGCTGCTGTGTCCTCTGTGGCTGAGCAAACCGTCGAAGCAACAATACAAAATAGTGAATCTGTATCAATTTCAAGTGATAAACCTTGCGAAACCTTGTCGTTAGCTTTAAGTATGCAGGAATCTTGTCCATTAACATTATCGTCAAATGATGGTGCAAAATTTTTATTGTGTTGTCATAATAAATCAAACTTGACTAGAAAAGACGTCACCGACATTCAAAATAATGTTGTTAGCACTATATTTCCTTCAATATTAAAAGAAATTGATCAATTTGTGAATCAAAATAATTTGAAAGAAAATTTATTAGTTCATTTAAATGCTATGGCTCTGAAAACCAACATCTTAAATATTTTTTCTGCTTGCAATAGTGAAACTAAAATGAAAAATTGGCTAACTTCACACGATCTTCTAAACAATTTTAAAGAATTTGTGATCAATAAGGAGTTAGGAAAAGTATCTTCCAAAGGAGAAACTACATTCGAAACGAACATCGTTACGGGAATACTTATGCCCCTTTCTTTTCAATTTAGAAAAATATTTGAAAAAGAGGACATGTTACTGAAGGTATTGGATGATATTAAAAACTCAGTTATTCAAACTAAATTCATTGACGGTCATTTGTGGAAACAAAAAAAAGAATGGTTTTCCGATTCTGAAGCAATTGTTCTACCTTTCTTTTTATATCTTGATGACGCCGAAATAAATAATCCTTTAGGAACACATTGCGATCCAATAACTTTTGTGTGTTATTCATTTCCAGTAATACAAAACTGTGAAGTTTTTGTAGCTTCAATATTCAAGGGTAAAGATTATAAGAAATATGGCAACGAAAATTGTTTATTGGATCTATTTCGGGAAATCGAAATATTGGAAAAAGATGGTATTAATATTAGTACAACAAAAGGCGCTAAAAGAGTACGTTTTGTTCTAGGTCTAATTATTGGAGATAATTTAGCCCTCAACTTAATACTTGGTTTCGCTTCATCATTTAGTCACAACTATTTTTGTAGATTTTGTAAGATGGATAAGCCATCAAGTGGCAAAATGTATCAATTAGACCAAAATTTAATTAGAAACAAATCCAATTACAATGACGATATACTGATTAATGACTCTGGTTTAACATGCATACGGTCAAACTGCATCTTTAATTCTGTTTCAAGTTTCCATTGTACGACTAATTACTCCATAGATATTATGCATGATTGAACATTATTGCTCCAAATATTTCTTCAATGCCTAGAACTGCTACGGCTAATAATTTACTTTATAATCCTGAGAACGCTGGTCGATTGATTAATTTTGATGCTGCATCACCAATTCCATCTGCTTCAACATCTGGTACTTCAAATATAGTGCCTACTACTGGTATTGAATCAATACCCACTCCTAGGTTGCGAACAATTCCTCCGAAGAAAACTATATTTGCTACACGTTTCGCACATGATACGAAAGCTGATGAGATGAAATTTTATGTGATCTCTAAAATTAAAAACTGTATTCCTGAGGATATTAGTGTTTACAAAATGAATTCCAGAAATAGAGCATCATTTAAAATAATTGTTCCTGAATACCTATTTGAACAAATCGTAGATGCCAGTTTTTGGCCTAAAAACGCATTAATACGTGAATTTATATATAGAGAAGAAGATAATGCTCGGCTTCCCAAATCCGCTGGTCAAAATCCAAAAAACTAATATACATCTTGTATCAAAACGTTAGAGGTATGAATTCAAAACTTTCGTCAATTTATTGTAATAGCTTTGGCTTCAATAATCATATTATTATATTTACGGAGACCTGGCTCAGTAAAAAAGTTAATAACTCTGAGATTTTTTGCCCTAAATATCAAATTTTCAGAAAAGATAGAGAAAGTTGTGAAAGAATTGAAGCCGATAAAAATAATAATCAGTGTAATAATGTAATAAAAAAGTCTGGTGGCGGCGTATTGGTTGCTATACTAAACGAATTTTCGTCTGAAGAAATTATCTTAAACGATTTTTTACATATTGAGATTATATGTGTTTTAGCTAAAATTAATAACAGGTCCATATACATTATTTGCTCATACATTCCGCCTAACTCTCCGCTTTCTGTTTATGAGGATCATCTGAAAGCTGTTGATTTAATCCAAAATTATATAAAACCATCTGATTTATTAATGTTAATTGGAGATTTTAACATGCCGTCTACATCCTGGAAAGCTGATCCTAATACCAATTATTTAGTTCCATCTCATTATTCCGATTCTTCAGCTGCATTTATTCATGGTTTATTGGAAAATTGTCTTTTCCAAGTCAACTCCGTCACAAATGCATTTGGTAGACTGTTGGACCTTATTTTCGTTAATGAACCGAATGACTTTTCAATATTGCGGCATAGCCCTATTTCTAATCCGGAAGATATATACCATCCAACACTTGAGATATCTTGCTTTTGTTCCTATCCTCTTCATAAAAAAAAGTTAACTCACAGCGATAAAATCTTTTGCTTTAATAAAACTAATTACCAAGATTTACAACTCCATCTATTCCAAATTGACTGGATAAATGTGTTATCTCGTTGCAATGATAACTTGAACTTGTGTTTGCATACATTTTATCATCACCTCTTTGAATGTTTCTCGGCATCTGTACCTAAAATGTTACCTCCTAAATCGAATGGTCCTCCTTGGAATACAAAACATCTATCTCAACTTAAAAATAAGAAAAACAAAATGTACAAAAATTATAGAAAATATGGAACATTGATAGACTATATGAAATACTCGTTATCAAGATCGGAATTTATTATTGCTAATCAATTGGCCTATAATAACTATTTAATTAAAGTAAGGAATAATCTAAAAAATAATCCAAAATAATTTTATAAATTTATTAATTCTAAAAGACGTACTGCGGACTTTCCTTCGGTTATGAAGTACGGTGATTTAGAATCTTCAGATGATAACTCCATAAGTAATATGTTTGCAGACTTTTTTGCATCAACTTATTCTTCGACAGTATTTAATAATCTGTATCCATACACAATATCGGAATCTTCAATTACACTACTCAACAAAATGAAAAAAATTTCATGTACTCCGGATGCGATAATTTTTTCTGTGTAGATAACCTTGAAATGAGCTCGAAAAACGCAATAAAAAATTTTTTTTTCGTTTGGTTTTTTTTTTTTTTTTTTTTTTAAATTTTAAAATTTTTTTTTGGTTAATTTGTTTCGTCCAGCATAACTCGGGAACCACTAGCCCGATTTAATTGAATTAAATTGTAAAAAATTTAAAATTACAATTCCCTTAATCTGTTTATATATTGTTTTCCTATACAAGCAACAGTTTCCAAGTTAAAAATGAATATATAAAGGAAAAAACTTATTTTTGCCTAAAGATTTAAATTTTTTTTTTTTTAAAAATCCATAAAAAAATCCCAAATGAAAAAAAATGTCAAATCTTATTACTTTTACGTAAAGACACATAACCTATTAGCAAAATAAGAGAAAGATCATGAAAATCGATGCACGCGTTTCGCTTTTATTCGCAATTGAGTAAAGGTATGAATTTAAAAAATTTGCTCGACATATGCACAACTTTGTCTATGGTAAGGTTTTTCTTTTTTATTACAAAAAAAATTAAAATTTGTTGGGTGACAAAAATATATGACTTAAAATTAAAAAACAATTCGATATATGTACAAGAAATTATCCTAAGGATATCAACATTAATTAATTATAAAAAAGTTTTAAAAAAAAATATCTAAACACAAAAATAAAAACCTTCAAATTAAAAATAATTATGTGCTTTTGTCTTTCTTTTATATTGTTGTGGGTCTGTTTCTCTTATTAGGAACCAGATATAGTCCCCCATCATAGCTTCGTTCCAAAATCCTTGGTATCGGTGCTCAATTTCTTTCATTTGCTGATGAAAACGCTCACCATGCTCGTCACTCACATCGCCCAGGTTGTCCGGAAAGAAGTCCAAGTGCGAGTGTAGAAAATGTATCTTAAGCGACATATTTGCTCCAATTTTTTTATAATTTTGGAGTAGTTGTTCGACGATCTCTCTGTAATTTGAGCTTTTGTTGTTTCCAAGAAATCCGGAAACAATACCGATAACCTTAAGGTCGGCACAAACTTTCCAATCGTGTTTCTCATAGTTAAGGCACTTTAGTAGATTGTCCATGACTTCGTATGTTTCCTTGGTGTCAACGGCATGAGCAATTGGAATCGAAGGTTTCTTGTTGCCGTTGTGCAGTAAAATTGCTTTAAGGCTCTGCTTGTTGCTGTCGATGAAAAGACGCCACTCTCCTGGATCGTAAGAGTACCCGAGTTCACCAAATAATCCGGGAATGTCCTTACAAAAACAGATGTTGTCTTTTTTTGTGTAGTACCTTGCGTATGGTTCATGACGCTTCCTGTAGATTGTTGTCACCACACCAGGAGCCAAGAAACCGAACTGTTTCATGCGCGATGCATGCAACTCTGCATCTTCCTTGGAGAGTTTCAATTCTCTAACCCAATCGTTCAGTTCTGCTTGGGAACATAACCGTTGACCTCCATGCAATGTATATGTTGACTCGCATTCTGATGTGGTTCCTACTGTCTCCGGATCTGATGATGGATGTATCGCCTCATTATTAGATGCCCATCTTGAAACGGGCGGTTGCGGGTCCACTGGTTCTTTGGAAAATGGCACTGGAAAATTCACTGTTGAAACAGCAGCGTAAGTCCATCGTATATTTTTTCCCACGCCTGTTTTTTTGCTAAGACAGAAGTAGCAATCTGTTGCATGGCAAAGCGGAGCTCTCCAAAGCATTGGCATGATGATTCTCGGCTGTCGTCTGAAAGAATTGCAATAATAAGTTATATATGTTCTTGAATTTCGTAATCTACACTTACCTTGAGTCACTTAGCTGTACGTAGCACCTTGGACATAGAGCACTTGGTGTCCACCGCTCATCTATGTTTGAGACCTTTAAATTGAAGCTCTCTTCAAATGAATCTCTCAATTTAGGTGAAAAATAACGCTTGTTTTTTCCACAAACGTATTCTCCGCACATGTAACAAAAATTACTTGGATTGGTATTGCATTCAAATACTCGCGAACGTTTGCTCATTTTAACTATCGCGTTCGTCGACACTTGTTGAATGAGTAAAATCGATCAATGAAGACCTATTTGTACTGTGTATTGTTTAGTATTTTACTGACAGGTACTTATAAATGGGTGTATATTTTTTTACGGTGGCTACATACCTGTTTCACCATGTGTGAGTCTTAAATTTTCCGAATAAATGTGGGTTGCATTTATGTAAAAAAATCATACAGGTAGTCACCGGAAAACCCAAATAAGTAAAAAAGTCCCCTTTCCTTTTTTCCTTTTAATTGTTCACGCACATTTATTACCGTTTATTACTTTGCTTACGCAATCATAAAAATTAAATAACCCTTTGTTTATTCCGTTTTGTTAATTCTGAGAATCATAAAAAAAAAGAAAAAACCTTACCATAGACAAAGTTGTGCATATGTCGAGCAAATTTTTTAAATTCATACCTTTACTCAATTGCGAATAAAAGCGAAACGCGTGCATCGATTTTCATGACCTTTCTCTTATTTTGCTCATAGGTTATGTATCTTTACGTAAAAGTAATAAGATTTGAAATTTTTTTTCATTTGGGATTTTTTATGGATTTTAAAAAAAAAAAAAATTTAAATTTTTAGGCAAAAATAAGTTTTTTCCTTTATATATTCATTTTTAACTTGGAAACTGTTGCTTGTATAGGAAAACAATATATAAACAGATTAAGGGAATTGTAATTTTAAATTTTTTACAATTTAATTCAATTAAATCGGGCTAGTGGTTCCCGAGTTATGCCGGACGAAACAAATTAACCAAAAAAAAATTTTTAAAATTTAAAAAAAAAAAAAAAAAAAAAAACCAAACGAAAAAAAAATTTTTTATTGCGTTTTTCGAGCTCATGTCAAGGTTATCTACACAGAAAAAATTATCGCATCCCGAGTACATTTTGACTGTTGACTAGTGTTATTAATATACCATCCATCAATCAACATACAGTTCTGAATGCCCTGACAAAATTAAAATTGTCGTATGCTGCTGGTCCTGACGGTGTTCCTAGTTGCATTTTGAAGCGCTGCGCACATTTATTGTATATTCCTTTGACTTATATGTTTAACATATCCCTTAAATTGGGTTAGTTTCCCCCCATTTGGAAACAATCATTTATTATTCCCTTCTTTAAGTCTGGATCTAAAGCTGGTATTTCGAATTATAGAGGTATTGCTAAATTAAGTGCTATTCCAAAACTATTTGAAAAACTTATATATGACACGTTGTCACATCATGTGTCCTCTGTCATATCTCCAACGCAACATGGATTCTGCAAATCACGCTCTACAATAACAAATTTTTGGAGCTTACAACTTTAGTAAATGATGGTTTTATTAATATGAAACAAACAGATGTTATTTATAATGATTTTAGCAAGGCATTCGATAAAGTAAATCATGATCTATTGTTGTTTAAGCTTGACCGTATGGGCTTTGGTATAATGCTAATAAAATGGATCGGATCATATTTAAAAGACAGAACACAATGTATTAAGTTTCGTAACTCGTATTCCAACAACATAAAATTATTATCTGGTGTACAGAAACGTTCTTTTGGTTCTTAATGTCCAAAAGAATATACTTGCGTGTTTTCAGAGTTTTCTGGAGTAAATAAAACACGCGTTTTGATGGTCAAATTATTACTGAATTTTTATTAATTTCTTCGTGTTCTTATATATTTAATTTGTTACATTTATTGTGGGAAAAGAATAAAGTGCATACTTGCATTATTGTTTAATTTACTGCAGGGCAGGAAATTAAGCAAAAGAAAAAAAAATGAAAAAGACAAAATTAAAGTTAAATTTATTGTTGGTAAATAATAAAGTGCATACTTGCATTATTGTTTAATTTACTGTAGGACAGGAAATTAAGCAAAAGAAAAATGAAAAAGCCAAAATTAAAGTTAAATTTAATTTGGTGCAAAAACAAATCTTACGAAATTTAAGACAGAAATATCGTGCAGTTTCCTGTCTTTAAGAAATTTAAGCAATGTGTGAAAAATAATTTAGGCCAACAGTCGGAATTAATCCAGACATAATTAGTTGGAATTTTATTATTCTTTTCCCTGTTTAGTAATCTTAATGGTAACAATAATTATATTTGTAATTATTATTACCTGTGTTTGTGTGTATGTATGTGTAAGATACATTTTTATATTATATTTATTCTTGTGGACATAACACCCCCATCGTTAGATTGAGGCTCCGATGAAATAAATATTTTGTGTTTTGTTCTAATAATAATAAATATACATAATATAAAACTTATGACTAATACAATATTTGCGCTTATATTAATTGTTTTTGTTTTTGAATGATTTGTAACTAATTCTTTAATAATATTGTCATTGTTTATTTGTTTTAAATATAAGTCTTCAATTTTTAAATCATTAATACTAATATTTTGGTTGTTTTTTATTTTTGTTATAATATTTGGCAAAATTATCTTTTCTTTAATTTTTAAATTAATATTAGTGAAATTTTTATTTTTTATCGAAATTTTACAATTTTCAAATTTTACAAGGAATGTTCCTTTTATTTTTAACTTATTTTTGTTACAATTATGGTCTATGTCTAAATAATAGTTTTTGAATATTAATATTCCAGGAAGTACTTCAACTACTTCCTCTGCTTTGGAATTTTTCATAGGACAATTTGCCTCTTTATAATCTAGAATATTTTCTAAACAATTGTCATTTAATTTAATTAAATTTTTTTCTAAGTTTTCTTTAATGTATGGATCATATATGTTTTTTATATCATCGGTGAGTACTAAGCGATTTTTTAATGCTAATGTCCTGTTTGCTGGGTCAGGGATCGGTTCAAAGAGGATTTTAGATAGAGTGTTTTTTGAATACTTTGGTATTTTGAAAATTAACAGTATATTTTTGTCTTGTAGGGCTACCGAAGTTTTTATATTTGTATAACTGTTGAAGTCCGTAATCAAGTCCATTTCTTTTGAGGTCAAAATGTCTGTTGGGATAATTCCTAATTTGCTTGAAAAAACTACTTGTCCTATGTCGTCGATGTGGTTTCGTAAGAGTGCGATATCATTATTTATTTGATAAATGTGTTCAATAAAATCTATTTCGTCTTCTATCGTTGCAATTTTGTTCTGTAAGACGTTTTTGAATTGATTAAGATATTTTCCTATGTGTAATTGTTGTGTGTTAATATGGTCTGTTATATTTTTTATTTGATATGAAAAATAGTTGTTAACTTGTGTAAGTTTATTTACCGTATTTGTTAAAAGTCCATTATTTTCGTAGAGTAGTTTTAGTGAATTATTTATGTGTTCTTCGTCGTCACTGTCCATTGTTCCAGTGATGATTTTTAGTCCTTTTCCTAATACATTTATTAGTCCACGTTTTTGTCTAAATTGTGGGCATAAGTTTTCGAATTTGCCCCTAATTATTACGAAGTTTTTCTCTACGGTGTTTAGTAAGGTCTTTGTATCTGTCGTAGTACTTTTTAGTGTATTTATGTTAGTTGCGATCAAATTAAGCGAGTCCTCGTACAGAGTTGCATTTACAATGTGTATGATTTTGGAAAACGTTTCTATGGGTCTGATTTCGTCCAATTTTATAGGAATATATCCATTATTATTGGTTAGATCTTGGATGTCCAGTAGTTGTGCGTTAGTTGCCATGAAAAGTGCCAGTATCAAAGTCCAGTTTGCCATCATTGTTGTCTGCAAGTACAATTAGATTTTTATTGTAGGGTTGTCTCTATCTTGGTATTGTTTGCCTTGTCTTATGTGGGCTTTATAATATTTAAGCCTGGTGTCCTTATGTTCTACATGATCCTTGTCAATCTTTTTGGTATCAATTTTTCGATATTTTCTATGATTTTTTCCGCCTCTAATTTCTTTTATGTAATTAACTCCTTCGTCTATTTCAATGTCCTTTCTATCCATATTAAGTTTGTTAATACTATTTTCTTTTTTCGTCACGATTAGGTCCTTTATCTCTATGTATTGGTTTTCGTGAATTTTTCCGTTTATAAAGTCTATAGGTCTCTGTTTTGTGGTACTGTGAATTGTCCTGTTATAAAAGCCGATTATTCTAATGATTTTTTCCTCCACTGTTTCGTTTTTATTGACATCGTCGTGTCGTAAAAGTCTTAAGTGTTCGTTTATTGTGTTATGGAGTCGTTCAATGTCGGCGTTAGACGTATGGTTGCTGTTCGAAGTGTAATGGATTCTAATATTTTCAGTTTTCAAAAATTCCTGCATAGGAATTGCCTTGAATCCTAATTCGTTGTCAACTGTAATCTGTCCTATGTCACCGTAAGTGTTTTTGTACAATAACAGTTTGGTTTTGAATTCGGTCCATGTTCTGCCGTTTATTTTGTAAGCGGTTGCGAATTTCGTGAATTTGTCTATGAATGTCATAAAAAGAGTTTTTTGTAATGAATAAAATACGTCTATGTGTATAATTTCCCTGGGTCTGCTTGGGGTCTCAGTTAGTTTGTAAGGGATTTTTGGGGGGTTCCTGTCATATTTTTCCATAGTACAAATTTCACAATTGTTGATGAATTGTGTGATTCGTAACTTAAGGCTTGGATTGTAAATTTTTACTTTCAGTTCTTGAAATACATTTTGTATTCCCCTATGATTTTTGTTTAAGTGTTCGTGCTTTATGAATTCTAGAAGTCTTACTTCGTCGAAAACGTTTTCCAGTTCCTTTGAGCACTTGATGACTGAGTAATTAGGGAAAACTTCATTATATGTTTGCTTAAATATGGTATAAAAGCTTTCGTCAATTAGAATAGCGTTTATTTGAGTAGGGTGAAAATGGTTTTTTATTAGGGTTATGGTGATGGCCCGATCTAGTTCTTTAAAATGAAAAGTTTTTTTCGTATTTTTAAATACTTTTTCTGTTTTTATTCTAGCTGCACCGGATGATATCCTTTTTATTACTATTTGGTTCTTATAGTGGTTAATGGGTAGTTGGGATGTTTTTATGTCAATGTTCAGGTTTTCTAAAAGGTTGATCTCCGTTGGAGAATTTAAAATTATTCTAGATAATGCGTCGGCATTACCATTACATGATCCTTTTTTATATTTGATTTCATAATCAAATTCGCTTAGTTTTATTCGCCATCTTACAAGTTTCGAATTTGCTTCCTTAACTGAAAAGAGCCACTGAAGGGGCTTGTGATCGGTCTCTATGGTAAATTTCCTTCCAAATAAATAAGGTCGGAAGTATTTTGTAGCCCATACAACTGCTAAAAGTTCTTTTTCTATAACACTGTAATTTATTTCGTGTTTGTTAAGAGTTCGGCTAGCATAGCAGATGGGTCTATTGTTCTGTGACAGAACTGCGCCAAGCGCGAAATTACTTGCGTCAGTGTTTAATGTAAAAGGCTGTGAAAAATCGGGAAATGCTAGTATTGGGTCATTTACTAATAAAGTTTTTAAAGTTTCGAAACTTTCTCTATAGGCTGGGTTTTCTATATTAATTTTAGAGTCCTTTTGTAAGAATTTAGTCATCGGTTTCGCGATTAATGAATAGTCCTTGATAAATTTCCTATAGTATCCTGTAAGGCCTAAGAACTGTTTGATTTCTTTTGGTGTCTTTGGCAAAGGGAAGTCTACGACGCATTGAATTTTCTTTGGATTAGCTTTAATACCTTGTTGGGTTACGATATGTCCTAGGAACTCCGTCTCCTTTTTCATAAATTCGGATTTGTCCAATTGAACTTTAAGGTTTGCTTCCTCCAGTTTAGTGAAAATTAGTCTAATGGAATTAATGTGTTCGTCTAGGGATGTCGAAAATATGATTATGTCATCTAAATAGACTAAACATATTTTATTTATATAGTCCTTCAGGACATTATTCATGAGCCTTTGGAAGGTCGCAGGACCTGTTTTGAGGCCAAAGGGCATTCGAAGGAACTCGTAGTGACCTCCTTCTACGCTGAATCCTGTTTTGTGTACATCGTCAGGATCAACTTCGATTTGGTAAAATCCCTTTGCCAGGTCAAGGGTAGTGAAATACATGCTTTTTCCTAATTTATCTAATATTTCGTCAATGTTGGGAATTGGGTATCTATCGTCAATTGTCACCTCGTTAAGCTTCCTGTAATCGACCACAAGTCGCCATTTTTTCCTACCACTGGCATCGTCCTTTTTTGGAACAATCCAGATTGGTGCTGAATAAGGTGAGTTACTATGTCGAATTATTCCTGTATTTAACATGTCCTGTATTTGAGCCTGGACTTCGTCCTTGTGTATGTAAGGATAACGGTACGATTTCGTAAATATAGGGATATTATTCCGTGTATTGATTTTATGTTTAATAGCATTGGTAAAACTAAGGTCTGAATTCGGTTGATAGAAGATATGTTCGAATTCTTTTATTAATTTCAAAGTTTTAGTCTCTTCTTCTTTGTTCATATGGGTTGTCCTAATTTGGTCGGTTATGTTCGTTATGTCATCTGGGTCCAAATCTATTATGCAAAAGTTTTCTTCATCTACAACAGTTATATCCTCATTTTTTATGTGTACCACGGTTGGGTTTTCTAAGATGGTTTGTATTTCAATCTTAAAATTCTGGGCATCGTATACGCCTTCTTGCAAGATAATATTTCCACTTGCGTTCTTTTGTTCCTTTAAGTGTACAAGTCCGCTTTCTTCCTTTACTATAAATTTTACAGTTTGAGTTTTTGAGTAGAGTAGTGGTACGTTTTTATTGTTAATTATTAAAATATTGTTTTCATAGTCTATCTTGGCTTCTGAATTTCTAAGGATATCGTTTCCGATTATCCCATCATAAAAGTCGTGAAATTTGCATTCAATTAAATCTATTTTATCGTTTGGGTCGCCTAATTCGGAAAATAGGGGTACCCTATAAACTATTGAAGTTTCTATACTGTTTTGAAGTGTTTTAAGATTTAAAGGTTTTGATGGTATTTTCCATTTGGGGTTACATAAGCCAGGATTTACTATAGAGTGTGTGGCTCCAGTGTCAATTATAAATTTAAGTCTGTTTTTTACTATTATATAGGGAAGTTCGCCTGTGAGGCTTGTATATGAAAATTTTGGGGATTTTGTGAAACAAATGGTGTTTGTTCACGACATGAATTGGAACTACCTTGCGTATTTTCGTAATTTTTAGGGTATTGAGCTTGATTATATTGGAAATTCTCGGAAGGGTTATGGGTCTGGTTAAATTGATTTTCAACCATATTAATATCCATTGGTTCTGGAGGTAATTGCATTCTGGGGGCATTGTAATGAGGGTTGTTATTATTTTGTCTAGGAGGGGGATTATTAACTAGCGGTTGGAAATGTTGGTAGTGTCCATTATTTTGGAAGTTATTTCTAGGGTATTGATTCGGATAGCTAAATCGTCCTGTGTTGTTTTGCTGTGGCAATCTACGGTTAAATTGGTTATTAGGATTTTGTGGGTGATTTTGTTGTGGTCTATTATGGTAATTATATTTTGGGGTATAGTTTTGTTGTTGCGGTCCATAATTGTTAAAATTATTATTTGAGGGGTAATTTTGTTGTCTCGGTTTTTGAATTTGTCCGTCTTTGAAATGTTTGAGGCTGCCTTTGTTAGCATTTTCTAAAGTTTTGCTATAATTTGTATATGCATAACCGGATTGGAAAAGGATATCCATGGCTTCTTCAAGGCTTGGTGGATTGCGACACACTAATATTGTTTTCATTGGTTCAGGTATCTTTTCTTTAAATATGGTTAGAGCGGAAGTCATATTATTTCTTATCATAATGTTTGTGGCATCGCCGGGTCCTACTGTTGTGAGGGTTTTATTATTAAGACTTCTAAGTCTTTGTTTGACTTCATTATAAAATTCTATGGAATTTGTTTTGTATGTGACTCCTTTGAGTCTATCGAATAGCTCTTCAATGCTACTGCGTTCACCAAAATTGTTGATTAAAATATTTTTAATATCTGCCCAGGATGTGGCATGACAATTAATTTCTATAACTTCCCTAGCTTTTCCCTTCAGCCTACTTTTAATTACGTCTGAGAATAGACGTTGCGATGGGTCGTCATAAGCTTGTAATATTGGGTGTACCCTGTCTATAAGGTTTATAAAAGTTTGTACATCCCGGTAGTCTCCTGTAAATTCGGGGAGACCATTAAGATATTTGATGGGATCTATTCTAACTGATAGTGCTTGTGTTGGTTCTACCATTTTTTCTTTATTTAATCAAAGTTGTCCTGTTCTAGTTCGTCCTCTTCACTTTCTTCCAATTCGTCCTGATCTGAATCGTATTCTTCTGAATCGTATTCTTCCGATTCGTCTTCTTCTATTAGCCTTAGAATTGCGTAACGAATACGTCTTTCGAAGATTCGTCTTCTACGGTTTGGGTCAGGTTCTGTTACCTCTGGATCTGAACCGATACCAGAATCTGAAATAGGAGTTAATTCACCGAATACTACTGTGTCTGTACCGTCCGAACTAAAAGTCAGTATCACTCATATGAAAAAAAAAATATATATATAACCAGAGAAAGGTTTTCACAAAATTTTTTTTCTTTAGAAAAGGATTTTAAAATTTAAGATTTTTTTCTTTAGTATTAATATTCTGTTTTCACAAATACTGTAAAAAATTTTATAAGGATTTTTATTTTTATATTTTGAAATTTTTATCTAAAGGATTCACAGATTTTAAATTATTTCGAAAATTTTCAGAGAAAAAAAAAATTTTTTTAAAAAAGATTTTTGCAAAAATTTAAATTTCAAAAAATTATTATTTTTTTTTTTTTTTTTTTTACAAAAGGTTTTCGTACAAATCTTATATATAAAATAAAATTTTCTGACCTTAAATGAAAATAGTGGTGCTGCTTGGTGGTTAGGAGTGCTGGTTGGTGGTTACAGGTGTTGGTTGGTGGTTACAGGTGTTGGTTGGTGGTTACAGGTGTTGGTTGGTGGTTAGGAATGCTGGTTGGTGTTCCGGAGTTTAAAGTTGGGGTCGTTTTTCCAATGTAAAAATTTTGTCAGCCTTTAAGTGTTCACTAAAACTGTCTTAATAAGTTCTTTTTGCCAAATTAATTTTTTAAAAAAAATGTTTGCAAAAAAAAAATATTTTATAAATTTGTTAATTTTTTATAAGAGTTACTTATTCTCCAATATGGTAAAAAAATGTCCACAAAATAAGTTTTTATTGTTTTAGATAAAATCGTTTACTTTAATTATTCTTGACCCATTAAATGGTCTTTTAAATTAAAGTTCCCCTTTTTTTTTTTTAATTTTTTTTTTCTGACCTATTAAGTGGTCTTGGAAATGTTCACTAAAAAGGGTTTTTTTTTTTTTTTTTTTTTTTTTTTTTTTAAAGTTTTTATTTTATGTTTTTTGGAAACGCGTTTAAGATATTAAAATATCGAATCACTCGCGAAAACTTCAAAAAATGTAATTTTTCTTTATTATTCACAAGGATAACGCGTATCCTACCGACTGCGCCAGAAACGTTCTTTTGGTTCTTAATGTCCAAAAGAATATACTTGCGTGTTTTCAGAGTTTTCTGGAGTAAATAAAACACGCGTTTTGATGGTCAAATTATTACTGAATTTTTATTAATTTCTTCGTGTTCTTATATATTTAATTTGTTACATTTATTGTGGGAAAAGAATAAAGTGCATACTTGCATTATTGTTTAATTTACTGCAGGGCAGGAAATTAAGCAAAAGAAAAAAAAATGAAAAAGACAAAATTAAAGTTAAATTTATTGTTGGTAAATAATAAAGTGCATACTTGCATTATTGTTTAATTTACTGTAGGACAGGAAATTAAGCAAAAGAAAAATGAAAAAGCCAAAATTAAAGTTAAATTTAATTTGGTGCAAAAACAAATCTTACGAAATTTAAGACAGAAATATCGTGCAGTTTCCTGTCTTTAAGAAATTTAAGCAATGTGTGAAAAATAATTTAGGCCAACAGTCGGAATTAATCCAGACATAATTAGTTGGAATTTTATTATTCTTTTCCCTGTTTAGTAATCTTAATGGTAATAATAATTATATTTGTAATTATATTGTGTTTGTGTGTATGTATGTGTAAGATACATTTTTATATTATATTTATTCTTGTGGACATAACAGTGTACCTCAAGGTAGTCACTTGGGACCTCTTTTATTTACGCTATTTATAAATGATCTTCCTTCTGTAATTAAACACTCAACTACATTAATGTATGCAGACGATGTAAAGTTAATTTTTACCCTCAACAATCTTGATCAACAATCACTTTTACAGAATGATATTGATCGTTTAACTACTTGGTGTAATATGAATCTAATGGACCTAAATGTCAAAAAATGCAAATATATGATTTTTACAAGATCAATTCCAATAAATGGTCGGTATATCATGAATAACGCTGTGCTTGATTTAGTTGATTCATTCAACGACCTTGGCGTACTTCTGGATAAAAAATTAGACTTTAGAAGTCATATTTCGCTAACAATAAATAAAGCTACTGGTGTACTTGGATTCATTAAACGGTGGGCTAAAGAGTTTTCGGATCCGTATACGACAAAACAATTGTTTACTACCTTGGTAAGACCAATACTCGAATATGGGTCTGTAGTCTGGGATCCGCAATATCATATACATTCGAATAAAATTGAATCAGTTCAAAAACAATTTTTGTTATTTTGTCTTCGTGGTTTGGGCTGGGATCCTAATATGAGGTTGCCATCTTATGAAAATCGTCTGGCTCTAATTAAGCTTCCTACATTGAAAAGTCGCAGACATATGCTAAATGTTACTTTCCTGTTAAAACTGTTAAATGGTAGTCTTAAATCTGAATTTCTTATCAACAAAATAAATATAAATATTCCTTTTCGATCATCAAGAAATTATAACTTTCTAACTATCAAATATTATTGTACAAACTATGCTAATTTTAATCCACTACGTAGAATTTGTGATGAGTTTAATATGCTGTATCAGTTTATTGATTTTAATAAAAGTTTGGATATTGTGAGAAGAGATATTATATTACACTTAAATGCATTAAATCAACTGAATTAAATAAATGTTATATATCAATTTTGTTAAATGTTTAATTATATATATAAATTATAATATAAATGTACATATACTTTAAGAAGTCTGTAAGGATGATTCCATAGACTGAATAAATAAATAAATAAAATAAATAAATAATATCTTTGAAGGTGTTTGCCATTATGATATGTATCACATTATAAAAAATTTAATAGAAAAAAAATATTTTACATTAGAAATATTAAACTATAGGAAAAATGCATTTAATTACGGAGAATTGGAAATATAACTTCAAAAACATTAAAAAAGATGCATTTAAAAATGTCGGCAAGGGAAATGATGACATTTGTTCATCATTTTTCCTTAATGGTTGGTGACCTAGTTCCTCAAGATGAAGAAATATGGTTATTTTTTCTAAATTTGTTAGAAGTTATCGAAATTTTATTGTTATCCAATATATCACAGGATCTGACAACCCATTTAGATAATTTGATAAAATTCCACCATAAAGAATATGCTCGTTTTTGTGCTGACAATTTGAAACCAAAACATCATTTAATGCTGCACTACAAAGAAATAATTACAAAATCTGGAGCACCACGATTTTATTGGAGCTTTAGATATGAGGCTAAGCATCGTGAGTTCAAGGCATATGCTAAAAACATAACCTCTAGAAAAAACATTTGCAAGACTCTGGCCAAAAAATTTGAACTGCAATTCGCGCACTTTTTAGTTAATGAATCGCTTTCAAAATATCAAGTATATTCTAATCATATAATTTTATCGAAATTCCAGAATGAAACAAAAGAATTCTGTCAAAAATACTATCCTAATGTGGAGTACACATGTTATTCGTAGTGTAGATATGAATCTAAAAAATATAAAATTGGATTTTACATAACACAATATTTTGATACATTTATTGAATATGCAAAAATATTAAAAATTTCCGAAATTTGTATACTTCCAACACTAAATAAAATTTTCTTAATCTGCATGACAGTGAAAATTAAAAACAATGTGAAGCATTACAAAGCATTTGAAATTGATTTAGACGATGTAATCAAAAGTGATCCAATTTTTCTATTAATAGATCACGTAGCAGGGCCACCAACAACTTTTCATAAAACTTGCCAAGGACAAATTTTTATTCGACCAAAACAATATTAAAGTAAGTATAAAAAATCTTAGACAATATGAATATATTTGCTGATACTCCACCTGAATGCAGTGAAATCGTATTTCAAACCCCGAGCATTGTAAACAGTGCACATATTGAGCAAACCTCTAGCAATAAAGATGAATTAAAGAAACTTTTAGCAGAATGGAATATGGAAGATTTAGTAAACTATTTTGTGGGTAAGTAAAGAAAATATTACTCTGTTATTAAGTATAACAAATAACTTTTAATTATCTACAATTTCAGAACAACAACTTTACGGAGGTGTCCTTCAACATTTGGATGAACAAATGGCAAAAACAATTTTTTCGAAAACCAATCTTTCCCTTGGAATACAAGTTGAGTTTTATTACCAATGGTCAAAATGGTCAAAAGCTTCTGAAGTTTGTAGTGCAGAGATACATTATCCATCCACCTCAAAAGAGACACTTAGTATTTTGAATTCCAATCCTTATGGTCAAAGCGTTATCCAAGCCTATAAAAAGGAATCATGGTTGAATGAGCATACCCGGAAGCTTTTGTGTGAATCAATCATTCACTATTGCATAGATAAAGAACATTCTTTGACAATAAAAGACTGTGAAACTTTAGCTAAGGATATTGTTCTTGCATTTAAAGGCGAAGAAATAGTAAGTATAAGATATATTAAATCTTTATCTGAAACAATCCATTAAAATTCGGAAAACTTCAATTGATATTTTCCTAAAACAATTATTATTTTGTAAACCGACAAAATGCAGGACCATTAGGAAAACTTTATTACAAGTATAGAAATTTGAAGGCCAGTATATCCAAAAAAAAACTAAAGCCAGTGATAAACACAGTTTACAAATGCCTACGATGGCATCTACGACACCAACTGAAGACGAGGAGGGCCACATAAGAATTCTAAAACACGAATTACACGCAATGCCATTTGAAGAAATTTTGAAACATTGGAGCGCATGTTTTGAACTTCGTCAAAAATCGTATAATGACCTGTGCGACCCGAAGTCTAAAAAACATCTTATAACTTTGTGGCCGATGTTTAAAGATCCTATTGGGTATCGTTTAGTAAGTTTTATTCAAGACGTTTTTATGCTTCAATTCATGGAAATTAATATAAATAATTTGTAGATGGATAATGATTTTCAAAGAATTTTTGAAGAGACCAATCAACTTCTTGATCATTTTGACAATTTCTCAGATGCAATGATAAATCATGTGTTTCCGAAAATTGAATCGAAATTCAAAGATGATGAAGACCAGGCGCTTTGGAATTTTGTAAAAGAAAATAATTGTATTGACTGCAGTAAGTAAATATTATTTTTAATTAAATAACTAATATGTATGTACTAGTAATTGTTAGTTTAATTTTTTTTAGATACAAAATTCTTAATTGTTTTTACTCTAATACAAAGCTTACTTCCACAATCACGACTAAAATCAAAATAAACAATGAAGGGAAATAAATTTTTTAGTAATATGGAGTCAAAACGATCATTCATTTCTTTTGCGCCAACTGAAGAAGCCTACAAAGAACAGTTGGAAACAAAAATAAAATGCGAAGGTTCGGTTTCCCCTTTCGTGACTGTCATTGGAGACATATATATACAAGCCACATGCATTTTTTGTTGATTTCGATAATATAAAATATAAGGTTTTTGGTGTTTTAAAAGTTATTGATATATGCTATAAAGCATATCATTTATTTCATATTAAATACCCAGACTCTTGCGTTCATATGTGGGATTTCATTAATGTACAATTTTACA
Source organism: Cordilura impudica (assembly GCA_963682025.1). Lineage (NCBI taxonomy): Eukaryota > Metazoa > Arthropoda > Insecta > Diptera > Scathophagidae > Cordilura > Cordilura impudica. The sequence goes on from OY821520.1 coordinate 91,100,805, forward strand.
AAATAAATAACACTACTGTCCATCCAACAACACAAATGTTATGTAAAACCATTCAAAAAGGCACACAACCATTGTATTAGTTACACATTGTAGGTATAACAGTTTGTAAGGTACTTATGTATGTATATACTTCCAGATATTTATATATATATCCCAAAAATTTTAATGCTTAAGTTCCAATCCACAAATGTAAATGTTTTAAAGCCAGCCTAGAAATGTATATTTCAGTTCCACTCTACAAACTTATGAATTATTAGTTTATATGTATCTTTGTTTTCACACGTTTTTCTTTATTTTTATTTAATTTGATGGACACAATGGAATGATTCATAACTTCAAAAGTTTTAATATTTAAGTTCCAGTCCACAAAAGTATATATTTTAAGGCCAGCCTAGAAATGTTTGTTTAAGTTCCACTCTACAAATTTATGAATAGTATATGTATGAGGCCCTATGCTCCACTGGGAGCGAAAGGACATGAGAAGAAGGAGTATATGTATCTTTGTTTACACGCGATTATTTTTTATTTATATTTATTTTGATGGACACATTGAAATGATTCATAATTTCAAAAGTTTTAATATTTAAGATCCAATCCACAAATATAAAAGTTTTAAGGCCAGCATAGAAATATATGTTTCAGTTCCTCTCTACAAATTTATCAATTATTAGTATATGTATCTTCTTGTTTTTTATTTCATTTCACATTAGATGGATTCAAAATATTTTTGTTTGGAGGTCTCCATCCGGAATAAAATTTGGGTTCGATTAAAATAGACACATCTGTTTAATACGCATTTTTCAAAAGATCTAAAATCTAAAATAATTTTTGAGTTAGGTTTGATCACTATTAATCATAAGTGAATTACATACTACCTTTCCTTGTAGAATATCATTCGTCCATTGTAACTTGTGATCAAAAAAGTGTATAAATACAGAAATATGTACTATAACGACCGTTATATTAATTATTTGATTTTAACAAAAATTACTAAATATTACGAAAATTTTTTTGTAATATAAAATAAATATTTCTTAAAAATAAAAAAAAAAAACATTTCTTAAAAAATAAAAAATTTATTTAAATTGAAAGAAAGAAAAAAAGTAGCATTGAAACAGAAACAAAAATTTGGTAAATATTACAAAAATTTGTGTATTATACATCCATAAACTTTGTACTATAAACTCAATATTTTGTAATTTCTACAAAGTATTTTTCGTAAAGAAACAAAAATTTTGTAAATAGTACAAAAATTTGTGTATTATACACCCATAAATTTTGTAATTTTGTACTATTTTGTAATTTGTACAAAGTATGTTTTGTAAAGAAACAAAAATTTTGTAAATAGTACAAAAATTTGTGTATTATACATCCATAAACTTTGTACTATGAATTAAATATTTTGTAATTTGTATTACATATTTTTTGTACTGAAACAAAAATTTTGTAAATAGTACAAAGAAACAAAAATTTTGTAGATAGTACAAAAATTTGTGTATTATACATCCATAAACTTTGTACTATAAACTAAATATTTTGTAATTTGCATTACATATTTTTTGTACTGAAACAAAAATTTTGTAAATAGTACAAAAAAAAATAAAGACAAAACTAACAAAGTAGCATTTGTACATATTACAAAACAACAAACAAAACAGCAAATACTTTTGTACAATGTACAACGACTTTTGTTCATTTTACTCATGAAATTTTTTGACTGTACTCACAGTAGTAACAGACAACATTACACAAATTTATTATTTAGTGTGAGAGGTGGCATACCTACTAGTCCGTTATCGCTCATTTCCAGCATCGCTACTCACTCTATTTAGTTGTGTCATCAAACAAAGAATCGTTACTCGTTAAAACCTTATAATAATAGCAAAGAATTTTTACATTGTTTCTTATATATAACACAAGTCAACAAATTAAAAAAAGTTAAATGGTGCCAAGAAACCGTTAGTGGTTCTGTAACATGCCGACACTGGTAATACTAAAAATGTGAAAAAAAAATTTTTTTCTACGTATAGTTTTGGATTTAATGTCAATTTTTAATAGCAGCTGTCAAATGTCCCTATCGGTAATTTTGTTTAATAAATTCATTTTAATCACATGTCGTTGTCACGAAGAAGTTGTCTCAATGATCCAAACGTGTTTTGTAATATTTGTGGTGACTACACCGTTAAAAAGTTTAGAAAACCTAATACGGATTTTATAAAAAGTGCTTATTTTTTATTTTAATTTGCAAATTGAGGATAAAGATAAGCCGTGGATTCCTCAAATGGTTTGCAAAATTTGCTGTGAACAATTAAGACAGTGTATGAATGGTCAAAGACGTCGTATGAAATTCGGAGTGCCTATGCAGCGGAAAGAACAAAAAAATCACTAAGATGACTGCTACTTTTGCTATATTAAACTACGTGGAATTAATCTAAAAAAAATAATTTATCCAGTCGTAGAATCAGCCAGATGACCTCTACCACATTCCCAGGAAGTACCTGTTCCAAAATTATGCTCTAAAAATGATCTTCTGTTTGAAGAAATCTTTGTCGAAATGAGTAGCTCATAGTGATTTTGAAGAAATACCGTCTACAAAGCCCTGGATAAAAATGGCCAGTGTTTCTCTTATATAACGGCAAAATTTCCAGGACTAAGATTAGAGAAGATAAAAGCGGGATTTTTTGATGGTCCACAAATAAGAAAATTAATTAAAAATTCCAGTTTCCTAAATTCAATGAATGATTTGGAACGGCCTGCTTGGACTCTTTTGTTGAAGTTATTAAAAACTTTCTTGGAAATTACAAGTCAAGCAACTATCACCAAAATGTTAACCACATGCTAGATAACTTTAGAAACTTGGAATGCAACATGTCTATCAAATTGCACTATCTTCATAGTCATCTCGACCGATTCCCAGATAATCATGGGTCTTGTAGCGATGAGCAAGGGGAGCGGTTTCATCAGGATCTGAAAACTATGGAAGAGAGGTACCAAGGCATATGATGGCTGACTACTGTTGGGGAATGCAACGAGGCATTCGCACTGCACATCATTCACGAAAGTCACGAAAAAGAAAGTTTTTATGTAAATAATAATGCAAAAAACCACTTTTTTATATATATGCACAAAAGCAAAATACTAGAAAACTACAGTAAGAACTACAACTTTTTGTTATTTTTGTAATCAGTATGAAGTCCTAGTTTAAAAAATATATACAGTTCCTTAGTACCAAAAGTAGTGTTCACTTGTGTAGAGATATGATTGAAAATAATTAAAATTCTATATAACATCAAATATATAAAAAAAACATAGAGAAAATCTATATATCGCACCTGCACCTCTAAAGTGAGTCAACTCAAAATTTTTCAATTTTCACTTTTTGCAAGAAAACGATGCACAGTGGTCATATCTATCTACTCTAAAAATCTTACATCGGTTTTTCCAGTCTTTCGCAAAAAAAAATTCAGTTGTAACCCTCTTTGTGTTATAAGAGTATCTTCTTTAGAATCCACTCAAAAGAAATAATTTGAGTTGCCCCCAAAAAACTTGTTATATTTGATGATCACTGAAAAAATCGCAAAAACAACTACTGTTGTATACTTATTATTCGCAATTCTTTACAATGAAAAAACTCTTTTTAAATTTTATAGTAAATATTAAAAAAAAACCGTTTTCTGCCTTTACTGAAAATTTGTAAATTTTGAGTTGACTCACTTTAGAGGTGTACAGGTGCGATATAATACCGTAACTTTTTATTTTGCAATTTTCTATAATGCTGTATCACTTTTGTGAATATTAGCTAGGCCAGGAAAAAAATTATTTTGGACAAGTGAAAAAGTCGGTGTACCCAATTGGCTCATTAGGTATGTATTTTTTTTAGATTTTTCCTTATGCTGAAATGAAATTTAATTGATGGTTTTAAATTTCATTTTAGCGTTTTGATAAAAAACGTTTTAAAGTATTAAACAGCGCTTTTGACTTTTTGAAAGAATTTTAAGAAAAAAATTTTATTTAATAAAATATTAAAAAAATAAATTAAAATGCTAAATAACCACAATTTTGATGAAGTGATTATTTCACCTGCTCCCGATTTTAATATAGATGAAGAAGAAGGTGTTGCTAAGGATATTTTTTGGATGATAAAACTAATATAGGTACAACTAACAAAATGACCAAAGTAAGATCCTTAGCAAAACTGCTTTCAAAAAATTTTTTTCAGTATGGTTACACGCATGAGAAGCTGTCAGTTGATGAATCAATGGTACGTTGCTTTGGTAGCCACTCTTCCAAGCAATTTACCAGAAGTAAATCAATACGATTTACTTAAAATTAGATGCCGACGATCAGGTGTGATTATCTATACCAGATCGATACTTATTACGGAGCCGAAAATGCCACTTGATCCAGAGTCGTGCTTGATTTTTTGGACATGTTTTTTACCCTTCAAATCATGTTTCGACCACTTTTTTACGGCGGTTGAACTATATGGAAGAGGATTTCGAGCCATTGGGACTGTGCGTGATTAAAGAACAAAGATAGGTTCATTAAAGTCAAAGGCATTAGTCAGAAAGATTTGACAAGACCAATAAAATAAAATTGAATTGAATGAAATGGAACGACAATATTGCAGTAACCGTAGGGTCCAATTTCGAAGGTATCGAACTAATGCATATGCTTAATCGATGGCGTTCAACGGAAAAAGCTAAAATTAGTGTCAGCCAACCGAGGTTGATCGCGCAATATATTCCAGGAAAGGATGGCGTTGACCTTCGCGATCAATTTGTGAAGAATTGCCGTATTAAGGACAGAAATGGTGGTGGACGCTTTTAACCGCAATGTTGAGTTCTGCTATAGTAAATGTATGGATGCTGTTTAAAACTGCAAAGAGATCATAAATGGACTTGCTGGAAAGTGTACTCTTCCGAGCGGTCACTAGCTTCTGGTGTTGCAACAAATTCTGGAAACCACTTCCCTAAAAGCATAAAAAGTTCCTTACGAAGCCGTGAATGTCATAACCGGAACAAATAGCTGTAGGATCAAGGTGATGTTGTGCTTTGTCTTGAAAAATAATGCTTCAAAAAATTTCAAACATTAAGCAAAATAGCATATACAATACGCCATTGTTTCAGTATGGGTACGGTTCCATAAACACAGCTCCTAATATTTTTTTTCTAGTTTTTGAAATTTTTTATGTTCCTTGATTTTATTTAAGTTGAAATAAATAACTGATTTAAATTTTTTTTAATTTTTAATCTTCTTGGTTTTTAATGGGTTAATTCCTTATTATCATTAATAGAATAGATTATAATTTCTAATAGTTTATCGTACTTGATATGAGTTTTGATTTTTTTAAACATTTTTTTTTTCTATTTTACTTTTTTCTGAAAATGCCTAAAATTCATTAGAAGTCTTATATTCAGCAAGTTGAACTCTCTTATATGCCTCTTCCAATTCAAACAGTAATTCGTAGTTATGTATATTGGATTTAGCTTATAACATCAGATGTTATGATTTGATTTTCTTTTTCCACTTAACCACTTAAAGTAAAATTAATCAAAATTATTTCCTTATTTTATTTGAATATTCAAACTTTAAATTACGGGAAATTACCTGGCAACATTGTAGCAACATCAAGAATAAACAAATTTTACTAACCTGTTCTGCCGATGCTACAACCAAACAACTATAAATTTGTGTATTCAACGGCAACCATCATCCTCTGTGCTTAAATTTATTTTTTCTTAAAAAAAAACAAAAAAAGAAAACCTCTATAAACTCGAATGAATATTATTACAATATTTTTCTTCAAAGTATTTGCAAAATGATTCTTTTACCAACGAAACGGTTAAAGAAGAAAATCTAGGAAAAACTACTTCAAATGCAATATACTTAGAGTAATGCTTATAGAAGATGTTGGCGGTAACTAAGGAAATAAACATACAAGTACAAATACAAATTCATACTACGTCAGAATGAATGAATGCCTAAGTAAAACATCATTTAAACTCTTTCATACATTTTTCATTTATTTGTTTGCTAACGCGGTTTTCCAACCGGCTTGTGGTCTATGGTAAAGATAATAAAAAAAAGCAAGAAAACGAGAAAATTCAACAACAAAATTTGATTTCTGTTGCCTGTTATATTTTTGAAGTGTGTTGTTGTGGTGGTGTTTTTGAATATGGGAATATTCTGAGGAGCACGTCAAGGTCTTCATCACAGCCTTAGGTTATATTGTTACTACCAGTTATTCGAACAAATAGGTTTTTTAAAAGCTTTTTATTGAATGTTAACCTTCCTTTAAGATTCATAGCTGTACGTAAATAAACATAAGAGTTTTGTTTTTCCTTTGGATTTTTTTTTTTTTTTTAGTTTGAAGACTTTTGAAGTGAATAGGTCACAAGGGTGTTTAATGGGCCTATGAATGTTTAGAGCAATTTTTAAAAAGGTAACTACCAGCTTTGCTAAAACAAACATTTATATTGTCTTCAAATTGAGTTAAGTATGTATTAAATTTTGTATAATAAATAAACTTGTTTCGTTAGAAATATTTTGATAGGCGGCTTAACAGTAGGGATCATAAATGTGTTCATTAATATGTTACAGTCTGGGTCTAGGCTAATATCTGTGGCCACATGGGATAACCACCTAAGTCTACTAAAGAATGATATGAGTTATGCATGCTATCATGTTCTACTAAAAACGCCTTATATTTACGTGAAATCCCCATTTCTCTAACACTATTTATTCAAAAGATATTAATAAAAATATACTGACCTAAGTCGTAATCAAGTCTTATTATATTTATATAAAAAGTTATTTTTAACGATGTTAATGATTGTGAATAAAAATATACGCCCTACCTCATGACCTGGCAGAGTGACTAAATCTAAAAGAAGGTCAGACCTAAAACTGCAACAATGAGCTTCTTAATGGCCATAGAAAGTAAGCATACGCTTCTTTCACTATATTTCTTAATTTATTTATTTACCCTCAATTACACTACGCAACAAGATAATAGATAACAAAGATAACCAACATATATTATTGACGGGTTATGGTCCTCTAGCAAAAAAAAAGTCGAAATTTGAAATTCTATGGATAAATTTTTCTCTGTTAAATTTTTTCTAAAATTTGGTATTTTTGCAGAGGTTGCTCCACCGATTTTACCACAACTTGAAAACAACTTGACCAATTTTTTTTTATAAGAAACTCTAAAAAATTTCTATTTAAATTATCTTTAATTTATGGTTATATTATTTTTTTATAAACCCAACAATTTCGGACTTATTCAGACTCAAATTATAAAAAATAATATATTTTTTTTTTACAAAAATCAAAATATTATTATTTGTTTTAATTCATAAAAAAAATGGAAAAATGTAAAACATGGAACTTTGTATTGCTGAATCATAATGCTACAGACACTGCATATCTATGGGTAAGTGTTGACTCTATTCTTGATAAAGGAAGGTAGCAGGATTGGACAAAAATTCCGAATTTATGTTTGGCTTAGTTGTTTTAATTAAATATTTTTTACAAAGTTAAAAAAAATGATCCAAAGTGACTTCGTTTTGTCTACTGCGAACATCAGATTTTGATTCTTTTATAAGGAATCAAATAAAATCTACCATCACATTTTCATTTCATAACCCCTGATATCGTTGCTCCATGGGCTTAAGTTGTTAGCGAAAGCATTCACCATGCTCACTGCCAATCTTTTCAACAAGTCCACTTATAACAAGAGCATTTCTGGTATTGTCTGTCGTTGTATAAAATGAAACATATGGCTTATGCCGGTAACGGTAGAACGGTGTCTTAACATTTATTTTTTTATAGATTTCTATCTCTTAAGCGAGATGCAAGGAGCTCCGATTTTTCTTTCGTAAATTCGAGGTCTCTCGTGAGATCATTTAATTCTTGCTGCAGATTCGATGTGTATAAAGTGCTACACATTCTTGAAGGCGAAGCTATAGAGCAAGATGATATGACTTCACTATATGTATCATGGGGTAAGATCGTAGCATATATTTTCAAACCGACTTTTTGTACGTAAAAAAAAACTAACAATCGAAGTTATGACTCACTGTTTCTCTACAGACAATAGGTTTTCCAATTTTCGTGTGTCATATGTTAAACATCCTTTATTAAAGAGTACTTACTGAAAGTTTGAATACCATCTTCTTCTTTGCGGTGAACATCATAACTCGTTACCGAATCATGTGAAATAAAAAAATCAAAATGTATTTTAAAGGTGAAATATAAATTTTTTTTTTTGCAGCACTTTTATTTTTGCTATAAGATTTCGTGAATGTATTGTTAAAAAATGAGGAAGGGAATGGAAAATAAAAAAAACTCTTCGTGGTTACCTGATGATTTATGTGTAGATATAGTGTGTAAAATTTCAAAAGAAAAGTAGATTTTGACTTATGATGTTCGCGGACATTTAATTGCGAGAAAATCGATTTAAAGTTTTTTAAGAACTGATTTATGTATATACCATAAAACGTATGAGGCCGGTCGCTGGAAACGCTGTTTCTTCTTAAGTTTTGCTCCGATTTACTTGAAATTTTGAAACAACACTTTCGACATGTTGTGCATTCAGAAGGATAAATGCAAAAAAAAAGGTTTTAAAATCTTATCAGAAAGTGATTCTGAGTCGATCCTTATAAAAAAAGATGGTTCTAGGTCAAATATTTTTGGTAGTTACAAACAGCAGCACAAAGTCGTTATACCCAAACCACATCGTGGTAGAGGGTATAAACAGCCCAAAATCTTCAGCACTGAAGATTATGCGATGTACCCATATGCGACACGTATCGATTTCATTCAATCTAAGTCCAAAAATTAGTTTTTTATTTATTCTTTGAACAAATTTAAAACTTTTCGATAGCTTTAGGCATGAGGAAAAAAAAAGTTCCTTAGAAAGTTAATAATCAAAAGAAAAAAAAAAACAAGTAAGAAAATTATAGTCGGTCTAGACGGATTATACCATACCCTATACAATGCGTTTAGAGACCCTATCTCTCAGGCCCAACTAACTGGACGTAGAAAATAAGCATAAACCAAATTTGAGTGAGATTTTTATTAATTTTTTCGGCTGCAGATATGAAAAAGTTCATATCGGATGCTATATCTAAATGGGGACTAGGCCCAAAAATGGACCGATCGTGACCATGTTTGGTAAAGTCTCTTGTATTTTGCTAAAATATATACAAACAAAATTTGAGAAGAATCAGTGCAATATTTTAGTTTTTTGATAGATGTAAGTGAAGATCGGGAAGCAGCTCTATATGGGGCCTATGACTAAGAGTTATCCAATAGGGATTATTTTTGGACTACTGATTAATGGATGTAATATATACATACAAACCCAATTTGACTAAGATTTGTATGATAATTTGGATCTTATGGCAATATATGTTGATTTCATAGGGGGCATTGGTATGGGGGCTACCGATTCTCACCAGTTTCAACAGCGTTCATTCCATGGCTGATGAAAGATCAAATACCAAATTCCATCAAAATATATTCATATTTGCGATCTGCAGTTTGATTAAAATCTTTACATGGACACACAGACGGACGGACGGACGGACGGATGGAAGGACGGACGGACGGACGGACGGACATCGTTAAACCGAATTAGATAGTGATTCTGATTCGATCGGTATAATTAAAGATGGTTGTAGGTCAAATATTTTTGGTTGTTACAAACAGCAGCACAAAGTCATTATACCAAAACCACATAGTGGTATAGGGCAGGTATGGCCAACGAAGCGATATTTGGTCGATCATAGTTTAATTTTATTTTTTTATTTATTAAAAAAAATTTTTTTATTTATTTTAAAAATTAAAAAAAAGCATAATTACTGAAACGTATTTTAAAATTTTAAAACAGCAGACTGAGCATTTTTTATAGTGCAAAACTTGAGCACACAGAAAATGCAAAAAAAACAATGCGGGTTGAGTTTGATACAGCAGTTGCATGCATTTTGTTTTTGTTTTAGTTACCAATGCATTTTTGTTGTTGGTTTGTTTGAAACCGTACACTTTTAAAAATCAACTGTGATTTTTTGTTTGATTGTGTTAAATAGCATTGCGATTTTTCATTGATTTTATTTTGTAAAAATGTAACATCAATTTGTTTTCAGTGCACGATTTGAATTCGTGTAGTATTTTCTTCTTTCTTTTCTTCAAATTTTGGGTATCCCCGCATTATTGTCAGATAGTGTCAATTGTTGTTAACTTCACTACTGTGCAAAAAACTTCCATAAGCAAATTTTGGGCGTCCCTGCATTAGAGTTTTCAGATAGTGTCAATTGTTGTTAAATTCACTGCTGTGCAAAAAAGTAAGTACTTTTTTCTTTCTATGTTTTGTATTAATTTTAACTACTTGTATATATTTTTTGCATTTTAGTATCCATACAAATGAGTAGCAAACCCAAAAAGTCTAAGACTTACCATTTTCACGAAGAATGGGAGCTTAATTACTTTTTTACCATGGTGAATGATAAATGTTGTTGCCTAATATGCAACGTTACCGTAGCTGTTCCTAAAAAGGGTAATCTTGAGAGGCGTTTTTTAACTTTACATAAAAATTATCAAACAAATTACCCACAAAATAGTGACATAAGAAAAAATAAAATTAGGGATCTTAAGGCTCAATTAAAAGCCCAACAAAATGCTTTTAAAAAGCCCATGTTGCAATCACGTGCGGTAACTCTTGCATCATTCAAAGTAAGCCATATTTTAGCAAAAAAATGTAAACCGTTTTCTGATGGGGAATTCATAAAAGAAGCTTTCTTGGAAATGTCAGATTCGCTTTTCAATGATTTCAAAAACAAGGCTGAAATAAATGCTGCAATAAAAAATCTACAATTATCTCGAAATTCTGTGATGCGACGGATTGAGAAAATGAGTGAAAATATAAGAGAACAGTTATATAACGACATTAAAGGATGTTCTTGTTTTTCCCTTCAATTGGATGAATCCACGGATATACGTGATACAGCACAATTGCTCATTTATATTCGTATGGTTTTTCAAGATAATACATCAAAAGAAGAATTATTGGGTATGATTTCTCTGAAAGGAAGGACTAGAGGCGTAGATATATTCAACTCGTTTAAAAACTTTGTCAATAATTTGAAACTACCAATTTGTAAATTAGTTTCAATGACAACGGACGGAGCAGCAGCAATGATTGGCCGTAAAAATGGATTTATCACTCTGTGCCAGCATGATGACGAATTCCCAAGTTTTTTGAGCTTCCACTGCATAATTCACCAACAAGTGTTAGCTAGCAAAAGACTAAATACAAAGGAAATAATGGACATTGCATTTAAAATTGTCAATTCGATTCGAGGCAGTTTACTCAAGCGGCGTCTCTTCCAATTGCAACTTGATAAAGGACAACCAGAATTATTATTACATACCGATGTCAAGTGGCTTAGTAGAAGTAAATTCATGCAACGATTTCGCGATTTATTACCTGAGATAAAAGTTTTTCTCGGAGAGCAAGATCAAGAATGCGCAAATTTAAATGATGAATCTTGGCTCAGTGATTTAGCGTTTCTTACAGATTTTACGTCGATATTAAGTGATTTAAATTTAGAATTGCAAGGAAAAAATAAGACAATAATTGAAGTGATCAGTAGCATTAATGCATACAAATCAAAATTTATTATGTTAATAGAAGATCTTCAACAAAGTAATTTAAATAACTTTCCAAATATGTCCGATCACTTACAAAAACATCAAAATTGTAATTATAACATTGAAAAATACATTGCAGAAATTAAAAAGGTGATTGGTAATTTTGAGATCAGATTTCAAGATTTTGAAAAAGTTAAAGATATTGTGCAGTATCTGTATTTTCCTTTTAAAAGGGATTTAAATGTAAAATATATTGCCGCAAAAATTTCAGACATTTCAGGACTTTTGGAAATTTGTTAATAGGGAAACATATCCAAATATCACAAAATTTAACGAATTTATAAATTCATGTTTTGGGTCCACATACTTATGTGAATCTGCTTTTTCTTATTTGAAATTTACAAAAAATAAACATCGTTCCCTATTAACGGATTCCCATACAGAAGACTCACTAAAATTAGCTTTGTCTGCATACACACCGAATTATGAACGGTTGGTTGAAGATATGCAGACGCAAACCTCCCATTAATTAAAATTAATATGTATTTTTTAAATTAAATACGATTAATAAAAATTATCAAGTTGGTTTTACTATGTAGATCGCGACACATTTTTGAGATCAAAAGTCGATCTTAGGCACATACAAGTTGGCCACCCCTGGTATAGGGTATAAAAATTATATTAGCCGATTTTTTTTTATTACATGCTAAAGCCTTAAAAATAAAAGTTGAGAAAAAGTCCAAAAATTGAAATTTGGGTGCCTCGAAAATAATTTTTTTGATATGTCATAGAGGAACTTTTTTTTCCTCATGCGAAAAGCTATTGAAAAATCGGTGGCACATTATCGACAAATCTGCCCACCTTAATGTACATGTCAATAATTCTCGGTAAGTCGTAGCAAAGTACGATTGATTTTCATGGTATATAACTCGTTTTATTTGCAGTCTATATACATACCTACCATTACGATTTTGACTTCGAATTTTTATGAATTTTTAAAAAATAAAGATATTTAAATTTTTGTAAAAAAAAAAATAATATATATTTTTCATAATTTCAGCCTGATCACGTCGTAAATTGTTGGGTATATAAAAAATAATATCATATTATTTTTTGTATTTCATATAAATTGGTCAAGTGTTTCTCAATTTATGATAAAAACGGTGGAGCAACCTATTCAAAAATCCCAAATTTTAGTAAAAAAAAAATTTTTTTAATTCTAAAATTTCAACAATTTTCTTTGTTGTTAGAGGAATATAGCCCATCAAAAAAATATAGCGATTATCAGGGTCAAAAAATATTAATTTTTTTGCATATTGTTATTAATAGATATGAGGTTAGCCACTGTTGTCAAATCCATTTAGCAGCTTGAAATAAATATTTATATGTACGAAACCAAACTTATTGTATTGTAAATGTGCTTCACAAACTCAGAAGTACAATAATTGATCCACGATTCAAATTATTTTTAAAATAATTAGTAACATGGCCCTAAAACCTGTATAAATTCGCTATTTACAGTTTTTATATTCTAGTTCAGTGAAAGCTAAAAGCCAAACTCATTCACCACTATTGTTGTTTTTCTAGTTTTTGGTAACCGTTTATTTCTAAAAGATACAAACAAATTTTATGTGAAAAATTTCAGTACAATATTTTCCTTCATCAAACTTCAAGCTAAAAAATCAACTATCTTATTCTTAAAGGAATAGGAATGGTACTTAAGCGAATAGATATCAACGCATAGAATATTCAAACTCATACACTTATCTTTTCTTTAAAGAATCCATCCACAATGGAAAAACATATTTGCCTTGATATCAGAACTTTTGTCTAAAATTTTCAATTGTATAAAAAATTCTAAATTGTAAGGCAACGCACAGAGGAGCGAAATCCATCGAAAGTGGCGGTTAATTCAAAAGATTAACTTTAACTATCACAACCATGTTTGGCATCGGGTGAAATTAGATATCAATCCAACGTTACAAAAATAAAATTTTTAAGTTGTTAACATTACATGCAGTGTGTATTTAAAGTTCAATAATTATTTTTAATTTCATATGTCAACTGATTATTTTTTTATTAATGGATTCGTCTACTTTAGGATTTGTGCATAAAATAAATTATTTTCTTCAAGGTAAGTGTTTAGAAATATTTAAAAAAAAAATCAAACTGCTCTATTTTTGGTATATGTAATGAGTTTCAACAAGTTTTCAGGTGAAATCATCGAAAACCACTTAAATGATCTTAAAGTATAAGATTTCTGTTTATAAATAATAGAATATCCTTTTGCGGTTGTTTGCAGATTTCTACTTATAGGAGTCTCTGTAAAAGAACTACAGTTGCGGAAAATCTATGTGAAAAATACAAAAAACAATACGATACCCTATAGAAGGCGTTTAGAAACATTAGGTCCAAATAATTAGATACAGAAAATAAAAAACTAAATTAGAGTGGTATTATTTTGCTTTCGGATGTGAAGTTCATATCGAATGCCATATTTATTTGGGGACTAGCTCGCAAAATTGACCGATCCTGATCATATTTAATAAGGTCACTTATTTTTTGCAGAAACACATACAAACCAAATTTTAGAAAAATCTGTGTTCTATATCCTATATCTTAACCCTATGAGACCAAGAATTCTCCTATAGGGGTTGTTTTTTACTTCTGATTAATGGATGTAATAAACGTAAAATAACCCAATTTAAACGAGATCTATTTGATAATTTAGATATTATGGCAATATAAGTCGATCTCATAGGGGTCATTTATATGGGGAGTAGGTCTGAACATGAACCGATTTTCACCAATTTCAACAGCGTTCATTCTGTGACCGATAGAAGCTTAGTTAATAAAGTTTATCAAGAGATATCCATATTTGCGACCTGTAGTTTTATTAAAAGATTTACATGAACACACAGACGGACAGATGAACGGACGTCAGAAAAAGATTCAAAGCCGATCAGTATAATAAAAGATGGGTCTAGGTTAAAAAGTTTTGCTAGTTAGAGATTAAGTAAAAATTCTCGCTTATTCAAAACGATTTTATCGGAACCATTTTGTGAAAAATCATAACAATATTACTCATACGCTTAGTACTTAAAGTTTCTTCGACAAAAAGTCGAACCGCTCAGCAGACAAATTTTAGCAGTTTCCTTTGACTTAGGTTAGGTTAGGTTGAAAGTGGCTGCTAAACCAAAGGAAAAGCACACTTAGACTCTGGGGTCCATTGTGATACCACGGGACGAATAGGTGTTCCCCTCAGTCCCCACCGTAGAAATAGTTTGAGCTCCTGATGAAGCCCCTGATATGTGAAATGTCCACATTTGAGAGATCAGAGAGATCGTGAAGAAACGGCGATCCCAATGTTCGAAGTCTCGTTCTGGAGAGCGCCGGGCAGTATCAAAGGAAGTGCTCTATGCTCTCCACCTCCTCCACATCCATGCAGCTACGACAGAAGTCATTTGACGAGACCCTGAGGCGTTCAGCGTGTCTCCCTATGAGGCAGTGCCCAGTGATAACAGCACCTGCTGTTGAAATCTCCCTACGGGGGAGTGATAGTAGTGCGCTAGTGCGCTTATGATTTAGAGCCGGCCAGATCTGTCTCGTGATCCTGCACGTTGATCCATTAGCCCATCTGTTGTCGATTATGCCGGCGGTGTGAAGCCGAAGTTCCAGCCTACAAGATTCCAGGGGTATACCAACACATTCCAAGTCCGCTGGAACCCGTAAGGTAGTGCCCTGTCTTGCCAACTCGTCAGCTCTACAGTTTCCCGGTATATTCCTGTGCCCTGGGACCCAAATGAGTCTGATGTCGAACTGCTTTGCCATCTCATTTAAAGACGTGCGGCAGTTAAGGGTGGTTCTTGTTTTCAGGAACATTGATTCCAAGGATTTTACCGCGGCCTGACTATTAGAGTAGATGTTGACTGCGGTTTTAGACAGAATATTCCGACCCAACCAGTCAGCAACTTCCTTTATTGCCAGTTCCTCTGCCTGATAAACACTGCAGTAGTCTGGCAACCTGCGAGCCAGATTTAGTCCAAGCTGCTTTGAATAGACTCCGAAACCAACTTGACCACGCAGTTTCGATCCGTCAGTATAGAAATTTATCGAACGCCTGCTACCTGGAACCCCCCCTGACCAGGATTCCCTGGTCGGTATCAGAGTTTGGTAGTGTCGTTCGAATACACTCCGCGGATTGGTGTAATCCACGTTCAATGGTAAGTTCCTGTTATTCAGGATCACTCCATGGCCACAGTTATGACCACGCCATTGTATTGTGCTTCTTAGTCGAATGGCCGATGAGGCCGCCAACTGCTTTCCTAATATGTCCAACGGTATTAGGTGTAAGAGGATGTTCAAGGCATCCGTAGGTGTGGTACGAAGGGCAATAGTAATACACATGGAAGCCATTCTCTGTACCCTTGCAAGAAGGTTGGTATTAGAGGCCTTCTCTAGTGCATGCCACCAGACGATGACCCCGTAAAGCAGTATTGGACGAACCACCGCTGTGTAGATCCAGTAAGCAATTTTCGGGCTGAAGCCCCACCGCTTACCAATGGCCTTTTTGCAGGAGTATAAAGTTATAGTCGCCTTCTTCGCCCTTTCCTCCAAGTTCCGGCTGAAGTTCAGCTTCCTGTCCAGGAATACAATAAGATACATGGCTCCACCAGAGAAGGCAATATCAGCACCGTAAAGAGAAATAGGGTCGAAGGTAGGTATCTTATACTTCCTTGTGAAAAGAACAAGTTCCGTTTTGGTCGGATTTACCCCCAGACCGCAACTACTTGCCCAGCTACATAGCATAGTGAGAGCCCTCTGTAGAATGTCTCCAAGTGTGAATAGAAACTTCCCATTTACGGCTATAGCCACGTCATCAGCATAGGTGACCACGTTGCAGCCTTGTCTCTCCAATGAAAGTAGCATTGAGTTCAGCGCTAAGTTCCATAGAAGTGGTGACAGAACGCCTCCTTGTGGCGTTCCCCTTTGACTTACAAATACAGATTTTTTTCTCCTTTAAAAATAGTTTTATATTATTACGATGAATAAATTCAAGTTTAATGAAAATTTTTTTATGGACTTTCGAGTAGTGTAAAATTAGCCATGCGCCTCTTTAACGATTTACGTCTACAAAATCTTATCAAGTGGTGTTTTTCCTGACACTCACATATCCACTAAGAAACAAATTTAATACCGATCGTTCTTGATTCGAGACAAAAGCTTGCAAATTTCATCGAAATATCAACATTAGTGATCAGTGGATGAAAACAAAGCATAAAAAGTTTTGGGGAGTTTTATCATATGAGCTATACAAAAATCATCTACTTCCTTCAAAGTATTATATACACATGAATCAAATTCTCTAAAAAAAAAAAAAAATGCAACGACTTTAATATTTTCCAAAAAATAAAAATAGTTGAACGGTTTTTATTGTTGCTGTACCTTTATTAATGAAATGGTTTCTTATTTTCAAGTTATGAATTCACAGCCTTATATATTTAAGACCAAAAAGGAGGAAAAAAACAATGCAAACTCTGGGGAAATTATTTTATTAAATATAACCGCATAACATTATTTTGATTGCAGGCAAAGTTGTAAGTAAGAGCATCTCTTGAAAGCCACCTTGTAACTATATAAACAAAAATTAGTCTACCTCAACCACATTTAACAGCTACTTGAAGTCTTAAGGAATACCAAAATCTATTTATTTTAAGTTACGAATCTTAGAACCCGTATATAGCGGGACAGCTGTACAATTTGTCTCATATCATACATTTCCAAAACAGTTGTTGCTAAGTAGTGCTCCAGAGTACAAGTATATACTTATGTTTTATATCATTTTATGAATTGACACAGCAACTACAATTTACAACGGATTGTAAGTAGTAAATAAGTAAACAGTTATTGCTTGGATTGCCAGTTTTTTAAATATGTACAATGCCAGAAATAGTCTCTTTAGAAAAGCAGTAGAAATTATGGTTTTCATTTATGCCGCAAATTTATTTTTTTTTTCTCTCTTTTAAGGTGAAATCATAATATAAATTGTATTTTAACAATATTGGATTTATATGAAAAGCCATATAAACATATTTACAGACACGTGTACATAAAGTATTAGACAAAACGACCATATTGTTTTATATTAAATCTACTGAATTGCTTTTTATTCCATAGTCCCAGCGTTTATATCAACTCATAAGCAATTTTACATTATTGTAGAAAAAACAGTGCAAAAGGAGTGAAAACTGTTTAAAACAAAAATATGATTTGGTTGTTACTGTTTGCATTGCACTGTGGTTGAATGATAATTCAAGCGATCCCTCATATTTTAGGGCAGTTTCAGGAATTAGTTGGATATTACAAACCACAAACTAAATGAACACTAATAGATAAAAAACAAGTAAGAAAATTATAGCCGATCTAGACCGACTTTACGATACCCTATACCGTGCATTTAGAGACCCTATCTCTTATGTCCAACTATTCGAATATATATATATTGTGATTAATTTTTTGGCTGCAGATATGAAAAAGTTCATATCGGACGCTATATTTGTATGGGTACTAGGTTGAAAAATGAACAGCTTCGGACCATATTGGGTAAAGTCACTTATAATTTGCAAAAACATATACAAACCAAATTTGAGAAATATCTGTGCAATATTTCTTTTTTTTATAGATTTAAGTGAAGATCGGGAAGCAGCTTTATAAGGAGGCTATGAGTAAGAATTGTACTATAGGGTTTATTTTTGGACTAATGATAAATGGATTTAACGAACATATGTACGCAAACCCAATTTGACCGAGATCTATCACATAATTTTGATTTTATGACAATTAATTATTCATCGGGGTCATTTGTGTGAAGACTATGTCTGAACATGCACCGATTTTCACCAATTTCAATAGCGTTTAGGGCCGATAGAAGCTTATGTACCAAATTTCATCGAAATATATTCGTATTTGCGACCTGTAGTCTAATTACAAGGTTTACATGGACACACAGACGGACAGGCGGAAGGACGGACATTGCTAAATCGACTTTGATATCGATTCGAAGTCGATCTGTATAATAAAAGGTCAATATGTTTTGTAGTTACAAACATCAGCACAAAGTCATTATACCCAGACCACACAGGGGTATCTATAATATTAATAAACAAGGCGATTTTTTGTGATCGATGTTAGTTACACACTTTTATACCGATTTCGACAAAAAAATTTAGCATTTGAAAGGTATTTCTTTTTAGCCGTTACCCAGATTTAAATATTTACATCGTCTGGAATATTATTTGGAGTTATGATCGTTTAAAGTTGGTACTAACACTTACATAAAATTATACAATGCTAAGTGTGTGTTTATTAAATTTGTTAATGTACTTGTGTCATTGTGTTGAGTTTCCTTTCTTCATTTAAAATGAGTTAAATTGTGAAGCTTACCATTAGGGTTTTTTTTAGAAAAAATAAATTTCCTAGAATTTGCAGTCGAATTTCGAGTGCTGGAATCTGCTAGTATGGTATAAAAATGCTTGAAACGATAAATACAACAAATAATTCAATAAATGGTTATAAAACAAATTTTTATAGGATGAATAACAAATAATAAAATATGTCATTCTAAAGTGACTAATGAGTTTCGGCAAAGGTTATCCCATCTAAAATTTATGAGATACCAATCTTAGTGATGATCGCCTAAATGAGTTATTATGCAAAATTAAAATACAAAATCTAAATTATCGCCCACAGAAAAGCTCAAAAATAGTAAACAAAAGAATTTAAAAAAATTTTTTAGAGCTCTTGATATTTAAGTAAGTCGAAATTGTGAGATATCGCGGGTTTGTATTAAGGAAAATAACTAATTAATGTGTTCTTAATGTGTTCTCCTTCGCATCGACAAATAGCCTGCCACAAAAGATATTTAATTTTTTTAATGGATTTTTATTATACACCATTGGGTTTCAACTGGCAGAAATTGCGGGACTTTCTTTTCTAATAAATCCAATATAATATTCCCAGAAAAAATTTAAATTTGTTAAAATGGATTACAACTCTCATATATAGGCAGGAACTTCAAATACTATTTTGGAGCTACTGGACCGTATACAAAGGACCGTGATGCTCATTATTGGCAACAGATTATCCAAATTCATCGACGCGTGGCGACATCATCGGAATGCATTGCACCATAATGCACTGCATTTATTGGTGGAATTATCTTTAAAAAAAAAATAACCAATTTAAAAAAATAAATAAATACTCTACGCTCAATGGTTTCCTTATTATTAAATTGTATGTACATATGTTAATATTATCTCCCTTTTTCTCTAACAACATTGACAAGTCGTAGATTGTTGCCATTTCTCGAATTCAACTTATCGCCTAATTTTTAATTTAATAAGTCGATAATTGTGGTCGTCGCACAGTATGCGGGTTTGATAATCCAGCGGGACAAAGTTATTAAAGCAAACTGTAGTGAATATATTTGTAAATAAAGATAAATTACAAAAAAAAAAAATAAATTTACATCTATATCATACAAGTTTAGTTAGATTCACTGGCAGTTGTATCGTCTGAATCGCTGCCATTATCATCACAATTATTGTTTTGTTGTCCTTCTGTTATTGAACTAGTGTTTAGTGGCTGTATTAATTTCAAAATAGCCGGATCAACTTATGATTCTGGCCCGTGTAATAATAACTTATTAAGAGTCCCAGTGGTATTAAGATACACATAATTCTGCGTCTCATATACCGATTTCAATGCCCTTAGTATAAGGTTAAAGCTTTCAATTAGATTTTTATTTACAGCTCTTATTTTAGCAGATACTGCGGGGTTTTTAAAAAATTTTCCTGCACTATTCTCATCATTGGTGTTTCCACCTCCTTGTTTGGGGGTGTCTAGTAGTAAGCCTAATTTTAACCTAAATTGGTCTATTATGTGTTTTTCTGGTCGCAACACTTTCTTTTTCTTTTGCCTTGCGGTATTGCCATTTCTGCACATCTAGCACATAGGCAGTGTGTAAAACACTCTCCATTAATCTTATCTGGGCATGCAGTGTAGGTAAACCCAAAGAAAATTTATCAGCAGTGCTTTTTCGATTTCTTATCATTTCTAAGTTGTTCATATCTATAGAATTCGCTTGACAAATATAACATTTTTGAATAGCTTTGTTGGATGCCAAAATGTTGCAAACTTTACCATAGATCATGTTTTCTTCAAATATGTAAGCAACTTTGATTACGGTTCCGTTAAACTCACAAATGTTGGTACAATTATTGAAATTTGATCGAGGACACCTTTGAATTCATCTAGTGCTAACTCATCTGTCTCCTGTGCAAATATGAATTTAATAGGCGTACAATATGAGGTCGATGACGGTCTTGGGTTCTGCCATAATATGACCATGTTAATTCTTTCATTGTATCCGGCCATTTGCAATAGCACTAATGAAGTTGTCAAGAAATTTGCGTCTTTAAAATTCGCGGTGTCGGCTTTTTGGTTAAAACAACCGCTACCACCGGACACCCATTTAAAAGTCACTGTCATGTTTCTAATTTTTAATACGCCATCAACAATAATAACAGTCAAAACTTCATATTGGTCAATTCAACAATTGACTGTAACTTTACTTCAGCCAGTGATAACACAATCTTCACGGGACGGATAACATAATGCCCTGTCATACGCTGGGTAAATGTTAAGGCCTTTTGCTTCAGCAGACTTTCTGATAATATCATATTTCCCCGAGCTCAATTTCGCTTCATGTATAAGCGCAAAATCTTCTTCAGGTGAATACTTGAGTATTTCTTTATCTGCTTTATGAAAGGCTTTTTTGATCTTGGTTGCCCTTTTAGGCCTCGCAACCAATTTCCCAAGCATAGAAGCAGCATCCCATACCTGACTGCCTTAATTTTAAATTGGTAGTTTCAGTCCACTCAGTTAAAGTATTTTCCGCAATTAACAATTTCACTTTCCTCGATATAGACTTTAACCCACTAAAATCAAACTTTTTTTCTTCGACCAGGTCTTCGTACACCTTGTGAGATACTTGTAGTCAGTATATCAACTTTGTGTATAGCTTAGGGCGGGTCGATTTGTAGGGAGGCAAAAAAATCGCTCAAGTGACAAGGAAAATCATATTCTAGGGATCAAAATAAGAAACTTTGCCCAAGAACACTACCTCTAAAACACTTTCCGATGTCTCGACTTTTGACCTGTCTGTCTGTCTGTCTGCCATTGGGCAACCCCATTCCCCCTCATGATCTGAAACTTGGCCCATAGTCCTGTTGTGACTACAGATTAATTTTGGGGTAGTCACGCAAAGCCATGCATAGTCACGCATAGTCACGAAGTGATTTAAAGGTTATTTACCCTCATCCGGTCGACCTTTTTGAAGAACATAACATAGTCAAGGCGTATGATTATTATTTATTAGCAGAGTAGAAGATACGTATACGTATGAGTGTTCATTTTAATATTAAATCAAACATAGTCAGCCCAACTCTAAACAAAAATGTTGATTTTTTGAAATGTTCGTATGGGGTACCCCCCATGCGGTTAGAGGGGGTGTGCCAGTGGCATGGGTGGTTCGTCCCTCCAAAGTTAGTGGGGGTCGATCATACATTTGGACTCGATTGGGGCACTCTAAATGGGTCAAAATGAGACAGACAGACAGACAGCTCAAAAGTCGGGACATCATAATTCGTCTTAGAGGTATGGTTCCTCGGGCAAAGTTTCTTATTTTGATCCCTAGAATACGATTTTCCTTGTCACTTGTGCGATCCTTAAATCGACCCGCCCTAGTATAAATATACTATTACTTAATCATTCGCTGTGCTTGTTTAAAAAGGCTTTCTTACTGCGATGAACCGATTTCCAATTTTCATTGAAACTGGTCATAAATGAGTGAATGACACGATTCAGTTATTGAAGTATTGGCTGAGAACAGTGCTGAAAATAAAATTTAGCTCCATGTTTTGCGCCAGACGTTTGAGAGTTATCATCATCATATTTCAATATTTCATATAAATCTCTTTTTGCCAGAGTAAGCTGTGTAGCTGTTAAAAAATAAATAGTTTGAGAAAATGCGAAAGTCTGCACGAAAAAATCAGTTTTACTAATTATGTATAATATTTTTAATGAAATAAGTTCAAAATCGGTACATACAAAGGAATACAAAATTTTTGGCTGTCTACGAATACACTACGAGACAGTTTTTTGACCAAATGCATCTGACTTCTAATCTTTATGCAAAATTGTCCGCTGAATCCGAGTATGAAGTCAGAAGAGTCAAAAGTAGAAGAGTTTCGAGACATTTTAAAATTACCGTTATTTGTGTTTTTTAAAAAGATGATGTCACTTAAATGCCAATATCTTCAAAAATGTTACACGGATTATGTATTCCTTTTTTTTAATCAAAGATATTAAAATTACTAAAATAACCGTGGATCGTTTGTGAAGAGAAATGACAGAGTTACAGTGTTTTGTCCACTTTTTGTTCATGAAAAATTTTATGATTTTTTGCAATTTTGCTCTTTCAAGTTATTTTTTTTTAACAAGCAATTAAATATTTTAATGTTTTATTACACAGGACATTAGTTTGTTTCAATAGGAATATATTGCGCCCATCAAGACCTAGATTGGTGCAAAGCAGAACATGTTCTTCAATGCGTACATCTAAAAATTAAAACATTACCCACTCGCAGTCGGAAAAAAACGAAATTTAGTCATAAACAACAAATAAAATTTCTCTATTTTCTAATTTATTACTATCTTTTTATTTTTATTTTCTATAATTGCTAATGAATTATTTTAGATTTTTTTAAATTAATTTGGTTGTAACAATTATTGTCGTTACTATGGGGGTGTTTCAGATTTTTCCGATCGCTAGCGGATAATGTTTTAATTTTAAGATGTACGCGTTGAAGAACATGTTCTGTTTTTTTAGCGGTACACGTGCAAGAAAACGAACTTAAAATAAAGCTTCACTCGAATCTGTGTGGTAAAAAAATAATAGAAAAATGTTCGTGCAGATAACGAAACATTAAAACGAAACACAGTCATGATTGTGTTGGGCATCGTAGAAAATTTAGAAACACACATAATTGATATGAAAATGAAAACATGTGTTCGTTAGTCTGAGCTATGCTTGTTTACATATATGAACGAGTTTTTTATTCAGTGTGTGTTTTTTCTGAACTCTGGTATAAGTATATACAACATGATGCATACCCATGTTTTAATTTTTTAATATATCATTTGTTTTGCTTTGCATTTTAGATTTTTTGAAAATTATTGTTACATTTTATATACATAACTAATTCAAGATGGAGCAATAAAAGTGACTAACCAGAAATTATACAAACCAAAGCAGAAACAGAACTATCACTTACAGATATTTCTGCCGACGAAGCAAGCATTTTAGATAATAAATGTCAAGATGTAACGGCAACAGATTTGGAGTATGTTAACTATTCCGAAGACCTTAAAAATTTAATTTCAAAATACTTGACTTCAAAAATCTGATATGGATTTGTCTCATAGAGTAGATTCAGTCCATAAAATAATAGTTGTAAAATAGTTTGACAACAAAGCAGTGCATGGAATCAAAAAGATAAAGAATTTATTGAAATTAAAATTTCAGGTATTGTTCAGCAATACAATCGTTTTCTGGGAGGTATATACTTAGTAACTATGATCCGTGAGTTATTTGGAACAAAATATTTGTCCCAAAAATATTATACGGGGATTTTCTTTTGGATGTTTAACTCCACTGCCACTAATATTATTGTGTCACTATCAACTTGCAAAAGTCAGCAATAAAGAAAAGTTAACATTGGTACAGTTTTAAATTAAAATTGCAACTGGCCTACTTTATACAATCTCGTTCAGTTCAAGGAAACGTGGCCGCCCATCAGATTCTCCACAAATGACTCAATCAACTTCAATTTTGGTTAAAGATGTCAGGTCTGATAGTATTGGCCATCTACCGTCAAACAAGCCAAAGAAGTCGCTTTGCAAATTTTGTAAAACTAGCTTTACCACTATGACGTGCATCAAATGTAATGTCTGTTTCAGAGAATACCAGTATATTGTAAAAAAAAGTTGTAACATTTTAAATACAAAACATTGTTGCCTTATACTTTCCTATTTGTGCGCCATGCTGTGTGTGTACAATTCTTTCTAAAAAGTACGCGTAGAGAAAATATTATTATTTACTAGATGTTTTTACCCGGTCTTGCCCGGGATCCAAAGGCCTTTGACATGAAAAATGGTTCACTCTGATTACCATGTGCTCAGTACTTAGTGCCCAATGAACAAATTCCTCAAAAAACTTAATTTTCTCCCCAAAAATTTGTATGGGATTGGCGAATTTGTTCACGATGAAAAAATTGCCCAATGTTTACGTTATTTGGGGAGTAAATTCTTTTTTTATTTCAATTTAAAATTTTTTGATTTTTTAATTTAGAAGTTTTTTTTTTAAATGCTACTGCAACCATACATCAAAAATAAGCTGCGAATCCGCTTGACATTTTTTTATTTTGTAAACATCAAATATAAGGGAATCGTTTGCAAATTAAAAGAATCAGAAGTTTTAAAAATTGAATTAATTCATTCAACAAATGATTACCATTGAGCAGAGACGTCAAATTTATAGAAGTTTCAAGAATGGAAAATGAATGTGACGTTTAAAATTGTGCCGCAATGTTGCTTTAAGCAACTGCTTATAGTATATGTTTGGCGTATTTGGATCAACAGGTAATTACTGCACATACGTAGATAAAATTTGTCATAAGATTTTTCACTCAGCTGTGTTCCGCGAGCGAGTCGCGACCGCGACTGCGTCCGCGCGTTTGTCGGCCACACCCGTGCTGCCGCGCAGTTGTTGTCAACTTATTTTAATTACCAAAATATTTTTTTCAGATTATTTCGATATTTTAGCTGAGCTGTGTTCCGCGATCGCGTTCGCGTCCGCGAGCCGCTTCCGCGCGTTTGGCAGCCGAAATGATGCTATTGAAAAGAATACAGATATTAAATAAATTTGTTGTAGGACAGATATTGAGAGCAGCATGGAGAATTAGTTCAATTCTTTCAGGGGCATTTTTTAAATTTGTGGAGTTTGTTCATCGTGAAGTTATTCCCCAATTTTTTGGGGAATAAGTTAATTTTTTTTGGAATTTATTCATTGGGGACTAAATACTCGGTGCCTGCTTATCATTACAACTAACTATGTTTATGCATGGAGTATTTTGAGTGTAAGATGTCTAAAAGTTACGAATTTTAGTTATTCTAGAGCTTTGTGATATACAACATTTCTGGTTTTTCTTTCTGGTGCATATACGAAAATATTATATTCTGGGGTAGGCGACATATAATTGTCTATAAGAAAAATAGTCGTTTAAGGAGTTTCAGATTCCCTGGATTCAGCTTGTCTTAGCCGCTGGATTTCTAGACGCAGTTGAGTAGATTCAGGCATTTCCGCTTCTCTTAACAAAGCTTGCAGAGCTGCGTTCCGCGAGTGCGTCGAAATGATGCTATTGAAAAGAATACAGATTTTAAATGCGTATATTATAGGACAGATATTGAGATCAGTATGCAAATTTTCACTTAAACAAATATCTAACAAATTTCATTAAATAAAAATATGTAAAAATTTAAGAACGAATTTGGGGAGTAATTTAATTTTTTTTATTTAGTTTAAACAAAAATGGGGAATTTATTAATTTCTTTTGGGAACTTTTTTAAATTTGGGGAATTTGTTCATCGTGATTCCTGTGTGTACCAAATTTCAGAGAAATTCATTGAAAAATACAAATTTGTATAGCGAACAAATGTACCAAAAAGAGAAAATGAGTTTTATAAAAAAGTGGGTGTAAATGTAGGCATAGCCAGAAAGATATATAGTCCGACTTTTGCTGGAATATAGAGATCACGAGTACCAAATTTCAGAGAAAGCCGTTGAAAAATAAAAGTTTATATACCAGGCAAACAAAGAAACAAATAAAAGAAAGAAAAAAATTATATACAAAAAAGTAGGCGCAAAATTAGGCGTGGCTAGTAAGGAGCATATGATAACCTTACCTGGAGCACAGAGATCGTGCGTACCAAATTTTAGAGAAATCCGTTGAAAACTAAAATTTTTTATAGCAAACATATATACCAAAAAACAGAAAATGAATTTTGTATAAAAAGTGGGCGTAAAAGTAGGAGAGTAAAAGTATAGAGATTGTGCGTACCAAATTTCAGAGAAATCAGTTCAAAAATAACAATTTGTATAGCGAACAAATATACCAAACCACAGAAAATGAATTGTACACAAAAGGTGGGCGTAAAAGTAGGTGTGGCCGGTAGGAATCATATGGCGACATTTCCCGGAGTACAGAGATCGTGTGTACCAAATTTCAGCGAAATCCATTGAAAAATAAAAATTTGTATAGCGGTTAAACAAACAAACAAACAAACAAACATAAAATGAATTTTATATATATAGATTTCTTTTTTGTCTTGTCTAAACCCAATTTATTTACAAAAAATCACTTAAAAAAATATTGTTTCCCTAATACAAATCAAAGTCTATTTTTACCGGTTTGATATGGAATGACCCTTATATAATTGGAAAATGGCAATTTTGTAATTATAGCACAATTCATTTAAAATTTCTGTGAATTTTAAATAACAAATTATTTGTGAATTTTCCAAAAAAAAATTCAAATCTCTAGATATTTATTAAAATAGAAAAACTTTCTTTATAATTTTCTTAAATTTTTTGCACTCTGAATCACTGTTCATTGTAAATGTAACTGCTACAACTCCACTGCTTCAAATTCAACGTGGCGTTAAGGTAAATATAAATCATTTTATTTGTTTTAATATTAAATATTTTTTACTCTTGTTCTGCTGTTTATCCATCTTCTATTTATTTAGTAATATGAATTGAACAAAATTAATTTTCGTACAAAATCCTTAGAGCTTAAAATGTACGTACATTTTCCAGCCATCAGCTATTATTCTGAAACTGTTTTATATAGAATAATCCATATAATGAAATTGTTCTTTTTGCTTGGCTATAAGTTTTTTTTTTCATTATTTCATATCAAATTATTTTCTTTATTCACTTGAAATAGAAAATTATGATGATTCTTCTTATTTCAGTTAATGTGTACGTTCATCATCTGATAAAGCTTTCACTCAATCAAATCCACATTAGTTACACTACTGTCTAATGCAATTGAAATGTTTGTTTTTGTTAAGACTGCCAGATTTGGTACAGCCAGTATATTTGTGCTATACTATAGTTATATTTAAGCTATACTTATCATTTTAGTTGGCAAATATTATTTATGAAATGTACTCTCATATAATGAATGCCTTCATTTTCAGTAGTTGATAAGTTTATTTAATATAAATAAAATTTTCCTAAAAAATGATATTGTTTAGAATATGTTGTGAAATGGCATGTCAGTTGTAATAAGCTGGATTTATCTTGTTAGTATTGTTATTATATAATATGATTTGAGGGATTGGCTTCATACAACCATCATTACTAATTCTTATAACCCTGACTACAGAGCTATAAATTAAAAAAAAAAGCTCTCCACAATTTGTTTTTTATCATAATTATCGCCGTTAGTTACATATTAAATGTTTTTACAGCTAAATCAAAATTATAATAACAAAGCCTCGGTTTTATACCAAAAACAAATTAAATTTAACTAAAATCTAATAAAAAAAAGTTTCATGCAGGAGAAGAGTTTAAGCGTTTGATGTGTTTTTATATATTAATGTAAATTTTATTATTAATTTTTGGCGCAAACACTTGAAAAACTTTCGGCGACGTCTCTTAATAACAAAAAAAGAAAAGCAACAACACCAACATTAATAAAAACAACACAGCAACTTCAAGTGGTTAACATTAATTACAGTTAGTTTAAGCTTAACAGCTAATATTGTACTTATGTTTGGATAGATGATTGGCTGAAGTCTTAACCCTTTCGAAAAGGCATTCAAGTGTTGTTAATTTAAATTAGCTATGTTGGCTAAAAGAGACGTCAATTAGTTTGCAATTTGATTTTTAAAGTTTACGACGCGTCTACATAAAAGTTTAATAAGTTTTTCCCTAACAACGAAATTTAAAAGTTTACTATTTAAATAAAACTCATACTAAGAGATATTTGTAAATGTTTTCTTATTCTTCAAATTTTTAAAACTAATACATACGCAATTATTTTTCTTATCTCTTTAGCCAGAACTAAAAGACGTAGTAACATAGCAAAAAAAAAAAAAAAAACAATATATTACGCTTGACTAACTTCTAACTAGATCTTTCGATTATATTTCAAATAGAAATCATAATATTACAAGGAACTCATACTCTTTACCTTCTCATTCTCTTTTACTATTTTTTTTTTTCAGTCATGTTCATTTCTTTAAAAGTATTTATTTTCTTGTATTTTGTTCTCTGTCTCTCAATAGATTCAATCCTGAAATGGGTAAGAAATATAAATTTCATTTCATATTGTTGGCTGAACAAACAAATGTAATTACAAGTTTCTTGTTGCAAAAAAAAAAAAAGAAATGTAGAACAAATAGAAATAAAAAATAAATTATAAAACAATAGGACATAACTAAAAAAATATATTTTATTTTTCATTTCATATTCAATTGTAAGCAGGGTTGCCATTAACAAGGAAAGTTTTCTGATGATAACACCGGTCGGCCATTTTTTAGTTTCTTTTATGTTATATGTTACAAATGAAGGGAAAAGTAATTTTTTTTTGTCAAAGTTTCTTTTTGTGGACATAACACCAACTTTTCGATTTTTAAGAATTATGACTGATTATCTTAAAATTTTTTTATACATTACAAAGGAAAACAATTTAGCTGAACTTCATAGTATTCTTAATTCCAAAATATAATAATAAATAATAGCTTAGAAATAGAAACTAAAACTGTTCCAGGCTTGTTTTTCTATGCTATTGAGTAATATTGTGAATTCATCACTACTCATTATTTTTTTTTATTTGTGGTCATGCGAAGAGTCCTGACTTTATCTTCACTTCAGCTAATTTGGGAAAGAATCCTTTTAAACATTCGAAAGCTTCAGAATTTTTATCCAATACTTTCACAAATTGTTTCATTAGGCCTAATTTGATATGCAGTTGCAGCATTAAGATACTTTTTGGATATACAACTGGTTCCCATTAGACGTTATGTTTTCATATATGAAACTCGATGCGGTCAGGCCATGTACGCTGCTGATAGTGTACTGAATCTGCTTGACTAGCCCATAAGCATATGCCCAACAAAAAACCAACCCTTTTAAAGTCTCCTATTACTGGGCAGTTATATTCTTTATATTCTAATTTTTCAAGTACAATTTTTATACTTTCGTAATTTTCCTTTAGCATTACAGAATGTGCCATGGGGAGACTAGGAACCTTGTTTCCATTATGAAGAAAGACGCTCATCAAGCTTTTTGAAGAGCTAACGATCTGATGGTATGCATCGTATTCCGATTTCTTCGAATAAACCTGTGAAAAAAAACATGAAAAATTTTTATGACGCCAGTTATATTCACATAATTTTCAAGCAAATTCCACTGTTTCAATCGTAAACTCAGAATCCCTGATTTATTCTTGAACAGGTTCAGATTTCGTACCTAAGCATTAAATTCTGTAGTGTCGTAGTTCAATACTTAGCGATTTAATTATAAAATCATTGTCAGAGTTGTGCATAAGCGATACACAAGATTCTGTTGAACTTTATGACATCTGAATTTCGGAGCTATTTATTTTTGAACTGAATGGAATCGGACAATTTTCACTGTGGGGTATTGGAGCCGACGTTGATGGAAGGTTAGGGTAAAAAACCTTTTTCTGATTTTTACCAGCTCAACGCTGACTTGTGTGGGATATTATTATGAAAAAAAATTGGCAAGTTTAAAATTTTGTAAAAGTTTCAAATGTACTGTCACTCACTGTATATATTTCTTAAAACTTTAAAAATTTCCCAGTTGAAGGTATTTTATCAGAAAATTCTGACCATGTGATAAGGGCCTTTGACCAATTGCAAACAAGATTATGGTACATGTTATTGTAAAGAACGATTCCACAACTTTTTAGTGATTCCTCGATATACACGCAATTATTCTAGACCACTTCACTGAGTATTTTTTATGATTTTTCACTTTTCGCGGCGCCATATTTCATAATCTCTGGTGGTCTCTTTGGATTTTAAATAATTATTAGTTTAGTTAGCTAGAATATTTGTTATTTAGTTTAGTTAGCTAGAAATTTTATTAAATTCTAAGAGGAGCAGGTCAAAAAGCTAATTTCTTCGTTTATTTAAAATAGAAGTTCCCATATGTATTTCGTGTGATGTCATTATCTGTGAACAGCTACTATACGGGTATATTCCAATATGTTTACGCTAGATTGCCCATTGAATGTTACAACATTTTTGTTTTAATTTCCAATTCATTGATAATTTTTTTCTGTAGTGCATTGTGTAATTATAACCACTTAATACTTAAGGCAAGAAATTATTTTGATAACAGTATTGACTGATTTTTATCAACATTTCCTGGTCTATATCGCTTTCTTTTCAAACAACATTATATTGCTACACCATTTTAAAGATTATATTGAAATTTGTCTCTTGTAAATCTAAACGACACAAAAAAAAAATATATATAAACATTTACAGCCGTATTCATAACCAAAATTTAGATACTGCATATCCGTTGATAAGAATTTCTTGCCCAAAACACTGTTTAGCAAACTACGTTTAACTTATGCGCAAATTTTGCATATTTCTTGAATAACTGCTGTCGTTTTGGATACTCTGTCAACAATATATATTTGAAGTGACAAAATAAATTTTTTATAATATTATTCACCAGTTAGTTATTGATAGATCTGCCGGCACATATACTTCAAATTTTACCATTTCGCTTGAAATTCGTCAACTTGTGAGAGAAAAAGAAGGTTACGAAATGATAAATATTTATTAAATAGGGGATGCAAGGAGCTTAAAACGTTACTTTTTGAACACGAAAATGCGAAAACTTCAGAATTTCTGGATAAAATAAATAATTCAAAGCATGAAGAACACCTTCTATGGAAAGCTACTAAATATCTCAAAAGGCCAACTAAGAAAAATACATTTATTAAAAATATCGATGGTTCTTGGTGTAGAATTGATAAAGATATTATTGAAACATTTTCTAATCAACTTAAACATACGTTCGTACCATTTGCATTTAACACTGAAGCTCAACAAGAAGAAATATCTAATTTTCTTAATTCACCTTTACAAATGGACCTTCCTATTAAGGCATTTACTGTAAATGAAATAAAAAATTAAATGAAATTGTTAAATAAAAATAAATCCCCTGGATATGATTAGATTTATGGGAATGTCGTAAGCGAACTTTCACGAAAATGTATCGTATTTCTTACACAAATATACAATTCAGTTCTCAGGCTTGATCACTTCCCATCGCAGTGGAAATGTGCGGAAATAATTATGATCCAGAAACCAAACAAACCAGAAAATACAGTTTCATCATACAGACCAATAAGCTTATTGTGTATATTTTCAAAAATATTTGAAAAAGTATTCTTACGAATATTGTCGCCTATATTGGAAAATAAAAACATTGGTCCAGAAACACGATACACCTGAACAAGTTCACCGAATAATGAGCGTTATTACAGATGCCCTAAAAAATAAAATGTATGTCTCAGTTGTTTTTCTTGACATACAACAAGCCTTTCATCGATTTTGGCATCAAGGGTTGCTCTACAAGATTAAAACGTATCTTCCTGCACCGTACTATCTACTTTTAAAAAGCTATTTAAATGCAAGACACTTTTATGTACAAATCAATGGTGAGAGTTCATAACTGTATGATATAAAAGCTGGAATACCACAAGGTAGCGTATTAGGACCCATTTTGTACACAATGTACACAGCAGATATGCCTGTAATCAACAACATACTGGTAGCAACGTATGCAGATGACACTGCAATTATTGCTGGACATGCTTCTCCTGTACAAGCATCCTTATTTGTCCAACTGAGCTAGATTTGTTGGAACAATGGCTACAAAAATGGAACATACAGGTAAACACTCAAAAATCAAATCACGCAACGTTTGCACTTAGACGAGGTGACTGTCCTCCAGTTACCATTAATCGAAATACCATTCCAAAGTGTGACTCAGTGCGGTATCTCGGTATAGTCTTGGATAGACGCATTACATGGAAAGCGCATATTGAAAAAAAAAACAGCAACAGCTTAACATAAAAACCAAAAAGCTATACTGGCTCCTAGGACCAAAGTCTCAATTGAATCTTCTCAACAAACTAAAAATATGCAAATTCATACTGAAACCAACCTGGACTTACGGTGTCCAATTATGGGGCACTGCTAGCAATTCAGATATTGATATTCTAGAAAGATATCAATCCAAAACACTTAGGTTGATTACTAATGCACCGTGGTACCTCACTAATAAATCTATTCAAAGAGATTTTTCGATGCTTCCAGTTAGAGAAGAAGTCAAAAAATCTAGTGATAGATAACTAGAAATCTACCACGTTAACCCTGTGGCTATTTCATTGCTAGACAGCACTAATGAAACTAGACGATTAAAATGCAAGCATGTACTGGATCTACCATTCATAAACTAACTCGCCCCCCTATTTCAAAAAGCGATAAAAAAAAATAAATAAAAATAAAACAAAATCAAACTGTAAATAAAAAAAATCAAACATTCTTTTTGAAAACCTAAAATTCTAACTACTATTCTTTTGTAAACAACTTTATTAAATACTTTTAATTTATAAATATTAATATTGTAAATAATAACCAACATTTTATTGTATATTCTTATGGTATGTAACTCATTGGAGCTACATATCCCCTGTGATTTAAAATTAAGTTCAACAAATTTGCTTATTATATACCGATAGATTGTAAATAAAGAATATATTAAAAAAAAAAAAAAAAAACGCTGACTTGGATTTACGATACAAAAATAACAATCCTGCAAATGATCACGATGTTCCCTCCATAGTCTTGGCACTACAGATTTCGTGTGCCGGTTTTCTCCTCGATACCAGACTGGAAGTTACGAAAGCAACTAGTTTAATTTAAACTTTATACATAAAGTAAGAATTCAAGTTACACACATATTAATATGTTCAAAAGTTTTTTGGATTTTTATTTTTTGTTTCTTACCTTTAGTTAACACAGGCAAAATGAGGTACCCATTTTTTTATCTTGATTTCGAATCGGAAGTTTAAAATATGCTTCGTAAGCTTTACAAAGCCTTATATTTGATGCTAATGAAAATTTGTTGCTTCTTTTTTTCATAAATTTAATCATAATTTAAACAAATTTAACCAACGTCATTTTTACACCATCTTGACGCCATTTTTTAATTCACTACTTCACAATAAAGTTTGTATCAGCTGCAATAAATTAGTAAACACACACCACTACGATTTATGCAATATGCACTTTGCAACACTTTTTATATAAGAGCTGCCAACTGCTGATCGTTAATTTCAATAGCTAGGAATTGGTATTTAGGTGTTTTTCGGTGCCTATTATCAGATTTTTTCCATTAGAACAGAAACCCGAGTTTTTTTTTTAATCACCGGTGTAGTTAGGTATCTTAAATTATATGAAATAACAAGTGATCCGGCCTATATCATATCTAATCGGCAAAAAGGTACCAAACGACGGTAATTTCTCATTTTTATTGTTTTGATACCAAGCAGCCAAATTGGACTACACCTATAAATTAATAATCTCTCAATTATTAGGGTGTGAAGTGCAAATCAAAACTCATATATAATAATTGTATATACCTAATGTCTGATATATAGGTAATAGGTAATGTGGGTATAAATAATTTTATTTTTGTAAGTAAAAAGTTAGATCAGATGATTTTGTAGTGGAATCTGTCACTTTTTTGGAACCCGTAATGTATTTCCATTTAAACTCTTCCACATATGGGCACATTTTTTTGTGCTCTTCAACTCCCTTTTCACGAAAACGCAATATCGCTTCACTGACCTAAGTTTCGAATAATTTGTATGATTGGTTCCACAGTTTTCTCCCGGTTTTGATCACACGTATCTTGTTTGAAAGGCATTTCTTTTTAGTTGTACAATGCTATGTGTGCGTTTATTAAACAAGATAATGTCTTTGAGTTTGTCTTCTTCATTCACAACATTAATTACTAGCACATTCCAGCGCTCGAAATTCGAGTGCAATTTCCAATTTGCCAATTCACAAACCAATACTTTTTTAGTGAATTGTTATTGTGACTGCAGATAAAAGACCTATCTCATTAACAAACACATTAACAAGTTCGATAAACACGCATATAGCATATGTATAATTTTATGTAATAAAGGAAAAATTTAAAATTAAAATTGGTACAAAATGGTAGAACAAAACATCGGTAACAAGAAATCGACTAGCCTATTAATGTTACAGATGTTGAATTGAAAAATTATTTTGAACATAAAGCAAAAAAGCGTTGAATTATGAAATGACTAAAACTTATTAGCATACCTTTAGGGTCAATAATCTTATTAATTGAAAAAATAAAATTTCCTATAATTTTCACTCGAATTTCGAGGGCTGGTATCTGTACCAATTAAATTACCTGTAAAAAAATGTTTCTTGGAGTGTGAAAGCAGCAATGTAATTGAAATATAATAGAACACTTGATGTGATCAGATTCAGCGATTTCGTAAACATTAAAAACCGTCAAGAAACCCCACGGGACATTGTTTTTTTCAAAACTGTGTTCTTCAAATTATATAGTACTTGTGCCAATATTCTTCCTATAACTTTTTGGAAGACCTTAGAAGCATTACATTGACATTTGTGGAATTCTTCATAATTGTTGCTTATAGAAGCAGGAATCTTGGTAGTAAAATTTTTTTTTTTAATTATTTAAACTATCATCGTTAATGGTTCAAAATATAAAATTAAATTTGTATATATATTATTTGAGATATAAACTATTTGTAATATAAGGAAAGGGGTAGTGAACGTTCAAGAGAAAAATATAGAAAAAAAACAATTGAATATATATAAGAAATTTTTGAATTAATCCTCCTAATATCCTCATACTGAAGTTTGCAGAAACATTAACTCTACAAATTTCTTATTAAATCATAATGTTTGTGGCCACAAGCATTAACCGCCTGAGTCGAAAATCATGCTTTCGAGAAAAATAACTTTTTATATAAATGTAATGAGGTTTCAAGGTCAGTATATTTTTATTAATAACTTTTTAGAAAACAGTGTTAGAGAAATGGCGATTTCAAGTAAATATAAAGCGTTCGTAATAGAATATGATAGCATACATAACTCAAATTTTTCCTAAGTCGACTTAGGCGGTTATCATTTATGACTACAGATTTAAAGATCTGTTATGTTCTTCGAACCTTTGCGTTATTTTTCGAGTTACTGTTTCAAATATATCTGCTTTTCAGCTTCTGTGTAGAAAATTTGTTGACTTTCGTCTTAGTAAGTTATATATGTATAATTTTTAAATTTTTTAATTTTAATTTTTTAAATTTTAAATTTTTATTTTGAATTTTCTATAGAGAATGGATTTGGCACATCTTGTAGACCAAAGTTTTGGCACATCGTGTAGACTAAACTTGGCACCCATAAATCATTAGAGGTTTTATACGCACTTTGTAAAGAAAAATCTTATTTTAACAGTTAAGAGTTGATTTACGATTGTTTAGAGGAAATAGATGTATTTTATATATTATCGCGTTAACACGCGTTGGAAGAATGTGATGCCTAAATGTAAATTTCTTATCTCATATGATTTCCAGATATTTGGCTGAGGTATTTCTGATCATGGAAGTGAAAGTGCGATGTTGGGAATTCGCTTTGGCGATCTATTATAATGGGGGAAAAATTGCTTGTGTTTTTGCTTCATTAAATTTGTTTTTTCATTTGGTGAGGAATTTATGAGCGTGAAGAAGTGTTCCTTTCATTCTTTTGATAATTGCAATAGAGAATTTTCCTCTGGTTATAATAGGTTTGGGTATAATGACTTTGTGTTGCTGTTTGTAACTACCCAAAATGTTCGACCTAGACCCATTTTTTACTATACTGATCGACTCAGAATTACTTTCTTAGTCGATTTAGCGATGTCCGTCCGTCCGTCTGTTCGTCTGTATGTTCATGGTAAACTTTGTAATCAAACTACAGGTCGCAAATATGAATATATTTTGATGAAAATTGTTATATAAGCTTCTATTGGCCACAGTATGAACGCTGTTGAAATTGGTGAAATTCGGTCCATGTTCAGACCTAGTCCCCTTACAAATGACCCCTATAAAATCGACATAAATTGTCATAAGATCCAAATTATCATATAGATCTCGGTCAAATTGGGTTTGTATGTGTTTATTATATCCATTAATCAGTAGTTCAAAAATAATTCCTATAGGACAATTCTTGGTCATAGGCCCCATATAGAGCTGCTTCCCGGTTTCCACTTAAATCTATTAAAAACAAGTAAGAAATTATAGTCGGTCTAGACGGACGGACGGACGCACATCGATAAATCGACTCAGAAAGTGATTCTGAGTCGATTGGTACAACAAAAGATGGGTCTAGGTCAAATATTTTTGGTAGTTACAAACAGCAGCGCAAAGTCATTATACCCAAACCACATGGTGGTATAGGGAATAAAAATATTGAACAATTTTTTTTATCAAATTTGAATTGTATATATTTTTTCGAAATCTAAGTGACTACCAAATATGGTCAGGATCGGTCCATTTTTCGACCTAGTCCCCATATTAATATAGCACCCGATATGAACTTTTTCATATTCAAAGGAAAAAAATTAATAACAATGCCTCTCAAATTTGGTTTATGTTTATTTTCTATATCCAATTAGTTGAGCTGAAGAGATAGAGTCTCTCCCAAAATCACGGTATGGTTTCTTAGTGTAAATAATTTTATGCAAAAGTGTTAAAACCTTTATGTAAAGAAGGTTATCAAATGAGACTCCATAAAGACTTTCTGAGAAAGTTGAAACGGTATCACGCTTCTTCAGTCCATAGACATGTATAAAATATTTAGTTTCTTCTTGGTGGCGTAGTCGCAGTTGCCAAACAGATTACAACCATGAAGTAGTAGTTCTGCCTTTGCAAGTAGTAGTAGTTATATTCAGTTACCCAAAGCGATCTTAGCTTCACATACACTTGAACTTCAAGTGTATCTACGTGGCTTGAACAAGTCAACTTGTTATTGAAACCTATGTCAAGTTTTTCTTTTTCCTCTTTTACAATCTTGATTTTTGATTGTTTATTAGTATATGATTTTCAAGAATACGCTGAACAGTTTTTTTATGAATAATCAAACATTTTGGTTAATGCTTCTTTTTTAAATGGGATATATGAAATTTATGTTCTCAATCTTTACCGCGATTAAAAGTAATTTCGAAATAAGGTTTTCTTATTTTTGTTACAAATTAAAATTACAAATGAAATACAAAAAGTGAAAAACGAAAATTTAATATATCTAAAACGTAGGGTATCGTTTCAAAGGCAAACAGCAATCATTAGCGTTTTCACCATTAATCTCTAACAATAACAATGAAAATATTTTAGCTAAAATGCTGGCAACTCCTTCACACAATCCACAAACAAATGTGAAACAAACCAGCATTATTTCTATTTGCAAAACATCTACATGCCTTACCTTTGTGATATATTTTTATACCCTATACCACTATGTGGTCAGTATTGATGCTTGTAGCTACAAAAAACATATGCCCTGGGCTTACTTTTTATACTACCGATCGATTAAGAATCGCTCCCTGAGTCGCTTTAGTAATAAAGTGCGTCCGTCCCTTTGTGTGTGAACTTTGTAATCACACTGTAGGTCGGAAACATAAATACATTTTGATGAAATTTAGTATACAGATAACCTATTTGAGGCCGACTAAAATTACCCTAAGATCCAGATTATCTTATTTATATCGATAAAATTTAGTGTATATGCGTGTTTATGCCCATTAGTTAGTAGTCCAAATCTACACTTAAATGTTCCATAAAACAAAAATATTTTTAAAATTTGCCTTATATTTAAATGTTATTAAGAAAACAAACACATACTATACTAAATATGATCATGATCGATACATTTTCTGATTAAGTTACTATATAGAAATAATATCAGATATAAAATTTTGTATACGTGCACGCCACAAATTAATAGGAATAGCACTAAAATTTGGTGTACACTTATTTTCTATATCCAATTATTGCCTCAAAACGTTGGTATACGGCATCGTATAGTTGGTCTAAACCTTCCATAATTTTGTCACTTTTTCTCTATATATAGAATTTATTTATGCAAGAATCTTTATTGTAAAACTTCAAATTGAATTTGATTGTCCACTGAACTTAAGTTTCTAATTTTATTCCAAAAAATATATTGTTTTTTCTTTATTTTTTTTTTTTTTTTTTTTTTTTGACTCGATCCAACGAATACAAGTTATGATTTACTCAAAGGTTATTTATTTAATAGTTTTTTATTTTTTTTTTTCAAAATAAAAAGGTCAAGTTTTTGCTGTTAGCTTGAGGTTTTTGTTTCTAGAAATCGTCTTGTTTGTTTGATTATTGTGGTTTCTTGTTGTTTGAGCAAGATTTTCTGTCAAAACTGACATTTTAACTGACATTAAGGAATATTTCATCTTCATCTTCATGTTTTGGTCAGCCCTATATTGTAGTGCTGTTTTATATTTCAGGTGCTTTTTTCTTCAATGTTATACCTTTGCTATGCTAAACTTAATGTAATAACAAAATTGTATTTTTAGTTTTGATGGTTTGTAGTATTCAAAGATAATAACAAAAATTATTTTAAATGACGTCATTTTATTAATGGTTTTTGTGTTGCACATGAAATAATGTTCTTAAAATTAATATTTGAGGATTTTAAAATGCAATAAAATTCAATCCAAATATTCGGAAAAAAATTCGAATGGTTTATTTTTGTCCAATTTATTGGCAATTGTATATTTTTTTAAAATACTATATTTTCCAAATATTTATTTTAGGCATCGTCAATAAATTAGCCTTAATATTAAATGAGTTTGGTTAATTTCATTTTCCATTTTTGCATTTCTCTTTCTGAATGTAAAACATGTCCAGACTATTTTGATATATTACTCACCATATCTACACCTAAATCCTCGGGTAACCACGAAGAATTTTTTTATTTTTCATTCTCTTCTCCACTTTTTACAACAAATTCCCGAAATTTTACAGCAAAAAACGTGTTTTTCACTTCAAAATGCTGCCAAAAAAAATTTAAAAAACTTTTCGTCATTTCAATTTTTTTATTTCACATCATCCGGTAACGAGTTATGATGTTCACCGCAAAACAACAACGTCTCCGGAGATTCGCTGTCACGGACTTATTTATTAAAATTTTTAATTGAAGATTTTTTCAAAGATTCTTCAAAGGATATGCTATAATGTGCATATGAAATAAATAATCCAACGTTATGTATCTTCAAAAAAAGAATTACGAAAATACGAAATTACTTTTAAAACTTTACCCCCCGTCCCTTAAATAATTTCCATTATCCAAAAAAATTAATTTCATCGACATAAAACTACACACGATTTACATTATATTTAATATCTGCAAACTTGAACAATTTTCAAATTGTCTGCTTGAGCATGTGAATGTGCGAGATTATACGAAATTACCCCTTGGTCATTGTTGTTGTAAACAATTGTTATTTTTACACTTATTTCACTTAACCAACACTTACTACAAATTATTTTTTTTTTTCTCTTTTTCCCCCTTTTCCAATCTGATACAAACAGCTTTTTTTTAGTAACAAATAGACAAACAGACAGACAGACAGGCGAAAAATAGTATGACAATGGAGAGTAAGGAGTAAAAAAATATCTACAATAAACTTAAAATCCTTGAGGCCAGTATTTTAATTTAAGATTTGCCAACTTAAACTAACAAACATGTTGTTTGTACAAAAATTCATAGGCAAACAATCAGACCAACGAACCATCAGCAAGGTACTCGTATAGTGTTTGTATAAGGTTTTCCACAAGATGATCGAGACGATGACGACGTCAGACTTAAGGCCTGACAACATGTCCATAACAAGAGCTATGAAAAGGATTCTCGTTTCTTTTATTTTACTTTTTTAAGGTTTACTGTAGCAGTGCTTGTATTTTTTCAATTACAAACATGGTGACTTTTTTTATTTATTTTTTTTTTATTATTATTTTTATTTTTTTTTTTTTTTGTAAAGAGACATGGAAATAATAAATGAAAAAATGTCATTGCACCTCTGTATGTGTGTGTGTACGTAAACACACACATATGATTACATATGTTCATGGCAAACATTTTTGCACTTGATTTTGTTGTATACTTCGGTAGGCGGAAGGAAAAATTGTATTTAAAAAAAGTCCACATCGTAAGCATTTAGTATGAAGTTTTAACATGGACATAGTCCTGTTCCTCTAGGCTTTGTTTACTCACATACTTGTAACTTTTTTCATTATTTTTTTTTTTTTGTCACCATCAAATTTTTGCGTTGGGTATTATATGTTGAAGGTCATGGTTGCAACACTTTAAAGTAAGGCTTATGGAAAAGAGCTGAAACTCTAAAAATTTCGTATATAAGCATCATTTCCGCATCTCTTATAGAAAATCATTTTTGTTGAATAGCTCCCTACCTCAAAATATCCTAAATTTATTATTGCAATTTACGTTTTATAAAAACGTAGCTGAGTTACTCGATTTTAGTAAAAATGATTCACTGACATACGAGCAGTACACTATTTAAAATCAGTTGAATAGGTCCTGAGATTTCAATGAAAATAGCATAATGAAAATAATAAACGAAGTAATAGGTCAACTGTGATAAGAAGCAATATTTATTCTCTGATACTTCAAAAAATTTAAAAATATATTTTTATAATTTATGTTGTAGAAATTAATGTTTGTATAATGTTTGTATAAAAACTAACTAAATGAAAGATTACATATTTATTAAAAAAAACATTCCTGAAGAAGTATCCCAATGTAACCTAGGCGAAAAAATTAAACAATAATCTTTTACTTAAATCTTGAAATGACCTTGGAAGCCTTCAGAAGTATAAGTTCTGAATATGCATGCAAATCGTTCTTATAAAAATATATTTTTTTTACTCTTATTTTTTTCTACATTTGTTTTAAATTATTATATTGTGCATTATATGTATCAAATTTGACAAAAAAAAAAAACAGTATATTACTAAAACTATCCCTGAGGTTATTGGGAATCTCCAACGAAACGTGGGATGAATAATGAATAAATAGTCTTAAATTTATTTTGAAAACAATTGACCTAAGAAGCCCACTTTAAACATTTCTAAAAATCTTAACATAATTTTTCTATATTGCTCGCGATATTGCTGTTGTTCTAAATTTTGTGATTTTTCGTGTCATAGTTGTAACTGCTGTCATCAGCCTAACGAGTGTTTGTGTATGAGGACGATCCTAGAACAACAAATAAAGCATTTCGAACTAGGATTCATGGTTCTCAGCCATGTGCCAACTGGTGCATTTTCTTGATGAAATAAAAGTTTCTTTTTAGCCAAATTTTATTTTTTTTCCTTAATTTCATCACTTAAACGCTGCAAAAATTGTTTTTCTTTTTTGAAGAAAATAAATAAAATTTATTCCCATCAAACGGATACCATTACCTTGCAGGCGGATTGAACTTTCTTTGGACATGATTCTCCTATTTTAGTCTACTTTTTTTTATATCTATGGTGGACCCATGACCTATCTCTATGGTGGAACCGACACAAATACTCGGATTTATTGCGGTTAAGCGTCGTCAATAGCTCTATTGACAAAACTCGGCACCCATCTTGCGGGAATCATCTCCAAATTTTCGGTCAATATGCGATACACAGCAACTTTTTGAAATGTCCTTCATTTCCAGTAGCTCAAGTACCTTCAGCTACGATCATGCAATGCCACGTTGTGCATAATCTTGTTTAAACTCCATCGTCCAATATTTTATAGTCGTAAACGAAGAAGTAGACTCCCAATGAGTAGAACCTAGCGCTGCTTTCATATCTATAATATTAATAGGCTAGGCGATTTCTTGTGACTGATGTTTTGTTCTACCGTTTTATCCCAATTTTGACCGAACGTATATTATTTGAAAAGTATTTCTTTTTAGCTGATTTGCAGATTCACAGATTTTTAAATTTTTTCCATTATTTTGAATAAATTGCATTTAAAGTTACTACTAGCACATACATAAAATTATACAATGCTATGTGTGTGTTTATTAAATTGTTTAATGTGTTTGTAATAAAAATGAGTTTGTTTTTTGTGTTGATTTGTGAATTGGCTATAATTGATTAGCATTCTTTTAGGGTCTTTATTTAACGAAAAAATAAAATTTCCTAGAACTTGCGCTCGAATTTCGAGGGCTGGAGTCTGCTAGATGTAGTGAAAGTATTGATTACAAAACAATGACCGTTTTCTTCCGTGCTTACAATTTTACAGAGGTATGTAGTTGACTCTTCTAAATAACTTGGTGCTTTGAAACTATAAACATATGCTTATAAGGGTGGCAATTCATGATATGGAGCGAAAAAAAAGTGTTCAAACTCTCGGTCTCACCCCCTATAAATATGCGAATATCAAAAAAAAAAACTGAGAAAAACAAAGTTTGAACCAATCAAAAAACATTTAGTCGTGCCTCAACGCGATTGAAAATTTCAAGTGTGTTTATATGGGGAAAATATGACTTTTTTCAGATTTTAAGAATATTTCGTTCTATAGTTTACTTTTTTCGACAAGTTGTTATATATTTCGGGATCAGTATTAAATTATCCCTTCAAACAGCTATAAAACCTCGCCAAGAAATAGCAAATGCCCCAGACCACTTTTGTGCCAAAAAAAACTAGGTCATGAAATTTGATAGCATTTTTATTCAAATTTGAGAAATTGATTAAAGCCATATTTTTTTTGTCTTTATACTTACAAGTCATCAGATATGAAGTATTGTTTTATTACCACGTTGTTAACGTATTGCGCATTGAGAGCGAAAATGGGAATTTTTTTTTGATAAAATTGTGAAAACTCTTTTTTCAAGTTTTGAAAAATTTTCTTAAACAAAATTTAAAGAACTGGATCCAGCACTATAAGGTTTTATTAAATACATGTTACGGAATAAGTGTGTGAATTTTGAAGTAAATCTCTATACCAAAATTTTTTTTTAAAAGGATTTTAATTTTGCGGATTTCGAGAAAAATGCGATTTTTGTGAAATATTTTGTATATGTAATCTTTCTTAATTCTTTATAACAAAAATTGATCAGTTTTCCACTTTTAAATACCATATTTTATCTCAGTAGCCTAGGGTTTCAGAAAAAAAAATTATGAGC
The DNA here is from genome assembly GCA_963682025.1 of Cordilura impudica. Taxonomy (NCBI): domain Eukaryota; kingdom Metazoa; phylum Arthropoda; class Insecta; order Diptera; family Scathophagidae; genus Cordilura; species Cordilura impudica. The sequence continues at coordinate 91,144,957 of OY821520.1, forward strand.
CCATTAACCCTTTTGGAATTGGGGTCACATATAACCCCAAGCTAATAAAAGACCATTTGTTAAAAAAATTAAAGTATTTTGAAAATACTTAAAATATTATAACCGTATAATACGTATAACATCCGTTTCTAAAATTTGGGATAAATCCGAGTACGTTAACTCATTATTTGCCAAGGCCAAGTTTTGTTTTAAAGATATTTCTAAATAAAGATTACCGAAAACGAGGTTTTCTAATAAACTCAATGAAACCACTTTTTAGAATGTAAGAAATATAATTCGGTTAATTTTTCTTTTTATTTAACCCTTCAGTGCTCCTGGAATCATTATTATCCATTGTGATATATCTCTAGTGCAATTGTATGCTTATTGCTCGCGAATATAAATTTAAACATTTTTTAAAAAATTTTATTAGAAAACTGTATTATTTTTAAGAACTGTCTATATGTTTCCAAATAAAATAAGAACGTTTTTGAGCTATAACTCAACATTGTTAAATTAAACTTGACTTTGTACAGGAAGGATGTTATTTTTTGTATGATTCTACTATCTACAGTAAAAACTGCTTTTCTTCTTCATTATTTGCTAACACGTTATTAAAATCTTTCATAAATTTGACGCCTCTTTCGGCAGCATCGTCTACTACACATATGTCTTTGCAGAAATTGTAATTCTTTGTCATATAATAAAAATTCAGCAGAAATACTAAACAGCTGAAAATTTTTTTAGTTTTCTGGGAAACAAAATCGCATAAATCATTATTTATCAAAGCTAATAAAAGACAATTTATTCAAAAGAATATGAAATATAAAATTAATATAATAATAAAAAATTAAAGAAAAGCAATACTAATTGCAAGTCGTAAGTGATTACAAAAAGCAATTTGAATCACACACTAAATCATCCTTAAATACATGAAAATAAATAGAATTAATTTTATATTTCACATTCTTTTTAACAAGTTGCCTTCTATTAGCTTTGGGTCATTTGTGTGTCTTCTTATTTTATTTAGTAACATATGGACAGTTTTTATATATAAAATAATTTTATAGCAAAATTGGTTAAAAGATATTGGTTAAAAATATATCACAATGGATTATTTTGATTCCAGGAAAAATAGAAAAACTCGTTTTCGGTAATCTTTAGTTAGAAATATCTTAAAACCAAAAGCTGGCCTTGGCAAAGAATGGGTTAAAATTCTCGGATTTATCCGAAATTTTAGGAACGAAAGATATACGTATTTGGTTATAATATTATAAGTAATGCTTTTAAAAATTCAACAGCATTTGCAAAATACTTAAAGTTCTTTAATAAATTGTATTTTATTAGCTTGGGGTCACTGTTGGCCCCGATTCCAAAAGAATTAATGGGGTCATATTATTTTTTACTGAAACTCTAGGCTACTAGACTAAAAGGTGGCATTTAAAAGTAGAGAACTGATTAATTGTTGATTAAACAATTTAGAAAGATTACATATACAGAATAACTCACAAAAATCCCATTTTTCTCGAAATCCGCAACAATAAAATCCTCGTCAAAAAAATTCTGGCACAGGAATATACCCAAAAATGCACACAGTTAATCACTGGTATGCATTTAATAAAACTGCAAAGTGAAAGATGCATTTCTTTAAATTTTATTTAAGAAAATTTTTTAAAACTTTAAAAAGAGTTTTCAAAATTGTATCAAAAAAATTTCCCATTTTCGATCTCAATGGTTAACAACGCGGAAATAAAACAATACTTCATATCTGATTACTCATAAGTATATAGACAAAAAAAATTATGGTTTTAATCAATTTTTCGAAGTTGAATAAAATGCTATCAAATTTCATGACCTAGTTTTTTTTGGCACAAAAGTGGTTTGGGTATTTGCTATTTCTTGGCGAGTCTTTAGTTGATTTTGAAGTTATATAGCTTTTTCAAGAGATAATTTAGTACGGAAATCGAGCTGTATAACAACTTGTCGAAAAAATTAAACTGTAGAATGAAATTTTCGTCACATCTGAAAAAAAGTCATATTTTCCCTATATAAACACACATGAAATTTTCATTCGCATTGAGGCAACTCTAAATTTTTTTTGATTGATCCAAAACTCTGTATTTCTCAGTTTTTTTTGCTATTCCCATATTTATAGGGGGTGAGACGGAGTGCCACCCTAATGGACATATGTAAGTGTTGCAGCCTCTGAAACTGCATAAAGTTCGACCCGAAAACTATTGGATTCTGACATTATACGCCTTATTAAATATTTAACTATATTATCTTTGCTCTATTCATATTTTAATATTCTATTTCCCCCACTCAGTGTTTCCTGTACAAACATTATCTTACAATTTACGAATTCCAAGCAAAGGATGGTATGTCGTAATGGAATTTCGCTATTTTGCCTCAATTTTATCTGAATCCAAAATTCAACAGGGAGGCGCAGCTGATGCTGACTTTCGTACACGAGTAATTTTGAAGGCCGCTACGTGGATTACTTTCTGGAGCCATAAAATATCACATAACACATTTATTTATAATCAAAAAAGGCACATCACTAAATAGACCTATGACGTGAATTGATTTTGAGTTGCTCAGTATAATAAAAAGTTGATCTTGGTCAAAGACTTTTGAAAGTTACTAACATCAGTTGGAATTCAGCTATATTATATATTAACAGAATTTATGAATAAACTTTGCATTCAAGATTTTTTTCAATATTTTTCCTCTCTCAAACCTCTATAACTAGAGTTCTAATTAACGTAGGCTGTTGAGTTCTAATTAACGTAGGTCTAAGAACACTCAGTGGATCAAGCTCCTTCTTTTGAGCTATTAACTGCTTAAATTCGTTGGGTTTGAGGAAAGTTATGCGTGGAGAATCAACTTTACTTTAACTGTACGTTAACTTCTCTTGGCATATTTTGGAATTACTGTACGTTAACTTCTCTTGGCAAATTTTGGTATTATATTATAAAATTAATATAATATAATATAATGCTGCGGAGCACCAGGGGTCCTCTAGTTATCTTTAAATATAGTTGCGCTTATCAGTGACTCGCTGACTAGCTATAATTTAATCATACAAATATAGAAAATAAAGAATTTTATATGTACGAAACCTCAATCCTTTTGAATTTAAGCTGACAAAAAAATAAATAATTTTATATCTACGGATAGTTACGTATAAGGTCCTAACTGTACTACGAAATAAATAAAAAAAAATCGATTTCTCAAAAAGTTTATGTGTATATTTTTATAATTGGATTAAATTATTTTGCGGTGGAAAATTATTAGATATATCCATGATATTAATAAGCAAGGCTATTTCTTGTGACCAATGCAACTTTGTTGATTTTAATCCTATTTTGATCAATCATCCCTCATTTGAAAGGTGTTTCTCTTAAGAAGTCCACCAGATATACAGATTTTTACACCTTTGCATTTTTTTGGAGTTAAATGCATTTAAAGTTTCTACTAACACATACATAAAATTATACAATGCTGTGTATGTGTTTGTTAAATTTGTTAATGTGTTTGCAAAAACCCCTATGTTGAATGAAAATACTTTTGGACATAAACTAATAACGAATATAATGACAATAAAAAGTTTTGAATAGTGAATTGCCCAAAATTGATAAGCATACCTTTAGGGTCTTACAAAATAATTTGTTAATTGAAAAAATAAAATTTCCTAGAATTTGCACTCGAATTTCGAGGGCTGCGATCTGATAGTGTAATTTAGATTGATTAAAAATTGTTCAATATCAAACAAATTACTTCGAAATGTCAAAAAATCCCACAAAAATTCTTATTGGCTAATAGAGAAATAAATATTTTAAAATATCACTCGAACGGTTACATACTATTCAATAGAAAAAATAACTTTAAAATTTAGAAGGAAATCCCACAAATAATTCAAATTATTAAAACATCACTGAATAAATACATATTTTTAAAAATAAAAAAATAAATTGGAAATTGTATTTCATTTTATTAAATAATTCATAAATATTTTGCGTATATTAAATTTGTGTTTTCCATTTTACAACGGCTTCTTAGGTATCTTACAACTAGATAGTATACCATAAACTCCATTCTGATAACTGTGGATTTAATATCTAACAAATTCAGAACACTTTGGCTTCCCAGAAAAACTATATTTCGCAACTGATCGCTCTGTTCTATGATATAGTTTTTAAAAACATCCAGCAGAATCGGAATTATATCAAAAATTTTTTCTAAACAATTGTAGAGTATTTTCCATTTTCCAGTTATGAGTTACTTTTCCAATGAAGTGCCTTTAAAAATTCGTACTGGTTATTCCCGGTTTCTCCCAGATTTGTATGCTTTGTTACAAATAAGTGCAGGGATGCATATTTTCCATTATCCTATGGCTGTTGTTTGTCGTTGGTTCGAGGTGATTTTTTTTATTTTTATTTTTGTAGGGACTGCACAAAAAAAAACGAGTACCTATGTTAAGTAAAGAAATAAAAATAACTAAAAGAATAGTACAAGTACTGTGGACCTCAACAAACACTAAAGTCTGTGTACTTCAAGTGCAAACACAGGAAAATGTGTAAAAACCGCAGACATGAAGTGTAACTACAACAACAGAGTTTCCCTCAAGCATATCAGTTGTGGTTTTACTCTAACATGCATATCTTTTAGCCAACCAGCCAAGTTGTTTTTCAGCTTTTGAGTAAGAAAAAAAAAGCAGGGGAAATGCTCATGTGTGAAATGCTTTTATTTGAATGATAAATTACATAAATTTTAAAAATATTATTTTTGAAGATTAACTTTCCCATCTCAGATTTTCCATCAATCTGCAGTAATTGTTTTAAGTTTAATAATAATGCAATATATACATAATATACAATATATAAGTAAGAATAAAAAAATAAATTTAATATAAATTATTTTAGGTCAATTTCTTCAGACAAAGGCTAACATGTGTATGTAGCTTGTTTATCATAATATATCTTAAATGTTGTTGTTGTTTGCCTTATCCAGCCTTAACATATGTACTTATGTAGCTGTTTTTCGTATTTATTTTCAATCTTTACTTATGCCGGCTGTTATATTGGATATATAAATAATTCCACACCAAATTCCTATTAAAAATAAGATTTAATTAAATTTAAACCGCTTTAAACTAGAGGAAAAAACTACATTTTTATTTCTCTCTTTATTGAGTCCGGGTTGCAATATAATTTGTACTAAGGTTCAAGAAAAACTGTACCTTTTCCAGTCCAATTGTAGGAAATTGAACTTTTTCATACTTTTTATTAGTAAAAATTAAGAAAAATGTAAATACAAACTTCGATTGCACATATTGTATTGTAAAAACTTAACATTTAACAATAAGGCCCATTTAAAAGGCTTCTTTAATTATTACTTTCAAAAGAATACAAAATATTTTTAGTTGTTGAGATCTGAATATAAAAGTATTATTTAGGATATACTTCCTTCTAACAATTTCTTAAACATTACTAACTTGTAGCAGTACTAATTAGATGACGTAAGCAAATTCTTTGTTTGGATAAGATTGAAGATGGCCGATGTAAACAGTCTGTTCATCACTTTGGCTTTTATTTAATTGATTTTTACATGTGGGGAAATAGCTTCATTATCATAGAGTATGTATAAATATTATCCCAAAATTCTATTAACCCTTAAATGCATAGTGTAGCCATTTGGCAACAAACCGTATTTTGCATTAAAAAACCCCCTTTTTGACATAAATACGTAATTTCGTGCATTTGGGCCTCTTGTATACACACTCTTCTAATATTTTCGCTAAACTGTTTTGACAATTTAAAAAAAAAAATAGTAGTTTTGCTGTTCATATTCGTTGAAATTCTTACACAGGTTTTTTCCGAAAAGTGCAATTAGAAAAAAAAAAACAAAGTGTGTTATCCCTCCGATAAAATTTATTTTGGATTTAACTAAGGTATATTTTATTAATACCAATAATACAACTTATAAAAAAATTATTAAACACTATTAAAAATTCGTTTTACTCTTTGTAGCCATTTGGCTACATCGTGTATTTATTGATAAAGTAATGTGACAAGGAATATAATCATGATCTTTTGGACAGACTAATAGGATGTTGCAAAATCCACTTAAAAAGCTGAAAATGGTATCTGAGACTATTTTACCATTTGCTTGATTTGGCAATGGTAAATTCTTTATTACCATAAAAAAATTCTTAATCAAGCTCAATTCCGAGCTCAGGTAGTAGAGTGCTTGTGTACAACACAAAAAACAGTAATTAGGCGCGGAAGACCAAGCATTGTTGAAAAAAAATTCAAATAAAGAAGAAAAAAGGACCTGCAAAACATACTTGTAGCATGCAACTGAAATTTCATATGGGAAGAAAAATAGATCTTAATTTAAAATATTTTATGGCCTAATCACGTATCTGGTCCGGCTATATCTCGTCGGCTAAAGGCGGCAGTTATTGGCTGTGATATTTTGATAGATAATTTTAAGCAAAATGCTAAGACTATTACTTTAGTTTTTACGTGCTTAGTTCAGAGGAAGTAAGAAAAGAAAAAAAATTTAGGGAAGAAGCATTTAGCAGGATGGAAGTTAAACACCAGAAATGTATTGATGGTTACGCATTTTTCCCCTCCCTATCTAATTTACAAAAAAAAAAAATTAATTAAATCAGTTAAGCCATCTCAAAAAGTTTACTCATTTAGATATAATTTTTTTATACCCTCCACTCCAGTGTGCAGAGGGTGTATATAAGTCTGTCATTCCGTTTGTAATAATTAGAAAAAAAATTTTGGACCCCATAAAATATATATATTTGTGATCCTTGTAACAACCGGAGTTGATATAGCGATGTCCGTCTGTCCGTCTGTGGAAATCACGATGACGGCATCAATCGGGCAGCTAGGTTGCTCGTTGACATAAAAAATGATTAATTAACATCCAGAAAAGTTTGCTATTTAAAACCGTTCAAATCAGTCGATTAGGGCCCGAGATTTGAATGAAGAACTAAAAAAAGTCTTGAAAAAATATAATTTTCTATGTTGTTCTTGCCACGATCACGCCCTCAATAGTGCAGCTACAGTGATCGCTTTTCAGTGCGAATGATTCACCAAGTACATGGGAAGATTTCTGTTTCAAAAATCATTAAAATCGGTGGAACAGGTACGATGTTTCTATATTGTTCTTGTTTTTATTCTAAATATTGTGTTGTTGTCATAGCTGGACTTGTTGTTTTTGTGGTCGTTATGGTAATAATATAATAAAAACTAACCCTTTGCAAAATTTTTTATTAACTCCGGTAGAAAATTTTAAAAGTTTCCATTGTTTTGGCATCACAGATCGAATGGGTCACGCGAAAGCGGTCAAAATCGATCCAAAATTTTTTCGACAAGCAGACACTACGAGTTAATATATGTACAGTAGGGCGGGTCGATTTGTAGGGGGTGAAAAAATTCACCAATTTCCCTATGATTTCCGTATTCTATGGGTTCTACCATGAAAATTTGCCAAAGGAACTATACCTCTATCGTTAAAATCGAGTCCCCTACTTTTTGTTTGTAGATTTTTTCCCAAATTGACGTTCGTATGAAATATTACCTACACGTTCACATCCATAACTCAAAAACTATCGATCGGGTTTAATCGCCAGTAGGCGCGTTGGAAAGGTGAGCTCATTTTGATTAATTTACAAATTTATCGAATTCGGCTGATTAATTGATGCGATATTGCGATATATTCAATTTGAGTGTAGTAAAAGACAAAATGTGAAAAAAAACATTATTTTTTCTGAAAGTCTTGTTTGCTTCCAAGTCTGGGTGTTTTCGTACGGCTCTCTAATGTCGTCGCCATAGCGCCTTCTACATTCTTTCCTACAACTCGTTTAGCAGTGGCAGCCAGCAATTGGACATGTCTTTCCGTTCCTTGAATGTGTAAAGGAATTTGTGGATCATCGAACGGTGGCACTTCGTAATTTAAATATCCCTCCAAATGTTCATACGAATAACTTTGCGTAAACGGTGGTTCGAATAAAGTGGTATCGTCATTTAAATCAATCATATTTGTATATTCCGTACAATTAAAGCTTATAAGAGACTTTTTATAAACTCTAAGTTCCGTTGGGTCGACAATATCTCTTCGGTAATGTAAAATCTTCTTTATAGCAATGTTTCGTTTTTCCATTCTATCATCAAACAACATAGATAGTAAGATATTTTCTGAGTGTGCAAAATATGGATTATCTTGAATTACTGTATTTACAACTCCAAGTAAATTCGGTGGTAAAAATCGTGTCCAAGTAATAAATTAAAAAAGTAATGTACTACCGTATGCGGCAGAGCTATGATACTTAAAATTGAAATACATTGGCGTGTATACTTTTATTATATAGTTAGCCAGAATTTTTAAATTTTCAGTTGGATTATTAGTTGTCACATACAACCGTAATAAACTATTGGCTTTGGTCAGTTAACGAGAATTTTTATGTGAGACAAATCCGCAGGAACCACACCATTAGAAATTGCATTGGCCATTAACATCAAGTACCTCGAATCAGTAGATAATTCTTCTGGATTTAAATCACCAGGAGGCATATTTTCCAAAGCGATTTCCTCAAAATCGGTTACCACCTGAAAAGAAAACATAAAAGCTAAAAAATAGAATAAAAAATGGTAAAGAATCAGCTATAAAAATTACATACCGGAAGATTTTCACAATCAGCAATTTTTGAGCTCACCTTTCCGGTAGTTGATCGTGGTCCAGTGGTGGTTGATTTGTCTAAAGTGTCAAACAAATGTCTAAACGGAAGCTCGTTAAAGTGCAGAAGACACACAAACCAGTGCAGTGGTCTCTTTAACTGTTTTTCGAATAGTCGCAAAATTCCACCGTGTACGCCAGTATTTGTTGGTTCAGCATCAGCGCATATGGCAATTAATGAATCGAGAGACAATTGTTTTTCTTGGAAGAATTCGATCAATTTGTTGACTTTGCTTGCCGCAGTTTCACTTTCTAGTTTTGTGTAGCCTATCAATTGAGATTTTGGTTCCCTCAAAACAACTAGATGAGGTTCTTTAACCATCCTTGGATGCAACTTCTCATCAATTTTTTCTACAGTTAGAGCATCATTTTTCCTGCCGTCGAATGAAAATGATATCAAATTCGAGCCATCATACCGCTTACGAAGTGCGTCTTGTCTCCATTTTTCTCTTTCTCTACGAAGTTTACTTTTATCCATGATGACAAGATTGTCATGAGCATCTTTTACGCCCAGGTTTTCCATCAGAGCTGTTGCCAATGCTGATCCCATTCTATCATGCACACCAAATCTGTCACACATCATTGCATAAGTTTTAGTATTGTATCTGGGAGTGTATGTTTGTGGTGGTAGAACTAATTATGAACCTCCTCTCACATCAACTTCCATTTCGTCATAATGTGGTTCGTATGTAGGATCGTTGCTCTCTGGGATTGTTGGTATAGTCGTTGGTATCGTCTCTTCACTTCCACTATCGTGTTCCGGTATCGTTTGTATTCTGTCATTATATTGATCGCGCATGAAATCTTTTAGATAGATCTGGGATAGATCCACATGAGCAATCGTTTTCTTTCAAGTTGCATTTACATTTTCCAATGTTGAATAATTGGTTTGTTGATTCTACGAATTTTTTGAATTCTGTTGCGCGTTTTACTCGTTGTTTATCTGCATTACTATATGCGTCAAGCAAATTATTCAATTTTCTAATAATGCTACCTTTGAGTATAAGTTCAATATTAAGTTGATTCCAAATTTCTAACAATCTGTCTGCTACTTGGGGAGTTAATCTTTTATACGAAAACATTTTGCTTTGGGCTTTTGAACGTTCGGCCAAGAAAAACTAGTACTTCAATATATCTCGTTTAGTTGACAGATTAATATCAGGTAATTCACAGGCCACGCCAAAAGTAAAAACATCATGAGTGACCAAATGTTGCAAACTACTGCGTTGGGTATCTGTTGGATTTTGCGATGAACCAGGCTCTGAATCCATTTTTTAAACCGTCACTAAAAGAATTAAATATGTTTTTCATAGAATAATAATATAACTATTAACTATAAAAGTTAGCAATGTTTTTACACTTACCTTTAAATCTTTTCTAAATTTCAAAATAGTTTGATTATTTGTTATTTATTTCAAGTAACACTTCACTGAAATGACGCTCAAACAAAACACGCATACACTGGAATCACCACCCCGCCAACTACAGCTGATTGTTTCGTCCAATTAGAATTGCTGTGTATTTGTTGTTGTCAAAATGACGTCAGCGAAGAATTATTCTTTATAAATCGTATGCAAACCCTAAAAAGAGAGCAAATGAGAGATATTAAAAGTAAATGACTGGCATCTTCTTTATCTCTATCCTTCTTGCACTGGAATATTATAAACAAACAAAAATAAAAAAGTCTATCGTAAGGTTCATAAGCTTCGTAAGTCAAAAAAATTGCTCAAAAAAAATGGCCATGAAAGTAATATTCTTAGACAAAATCATGAAAAAAATGGAAAAGTGCTCCAAAATTTGGACAAAAATGCCCGTAACTTTTGAACCGTTGGACCAATGTTGGAGATTTTTTTTTTGTAAATTGATCAAAATGAGCTCACCTTTCCGCGCCTACTGGCGATTAAACCCGATCGATAGTTTTTGAGTTATGGATGTGAACGTGTAGGTAATATTTCACACGAACGTCAATTTGAGAAAAAATCTACCAACAAAAAGTAGGGGACTCGATTTTAACGATAGAGGTATAGTTCCTTTGGCAAATTTTCATGGAATAACCCATAGAATACGGAAATCAAATGCAAATTGTCGAAAAATAAATCGACCCGCCCTAATGTACAGGGAGTAAAAATTCACCAGCATCTAAAGCAAATAATGCTAAAATACCTAGTTGTTAATAAAAAGAAAACAATGTAAATTTAGCAAAAAAAATTTTTATGTATTAATTTATTTAAAGAGAAAGACACAAAAATAACGTTTGATGTTGTATTTTTTGTGTGTAATATTTACATATACATACATACATACATATTAAATAATACAAATAATATACATATATTCTATATATGTATATCCATAATAACTGCATGTTAGAAATAAATCGGTATTATTTTATTTACATAAAATTCTGCAATATTTTGTTGTGGGGAAAATACATTTCTTTTGCATTAACAGAGTGTCACTTCATTTTGCTCAGCGTGACTATGCCACAGTAGATGGCGCCACAATTTTTGTGTGTTCTAATTAGCTTTGCAATAGTTATTTCTATTTTAACATGAATGTTAATATTTTCAACTAGATATCATACAGAACAATGTTAAGAGTATACACGGGCTGGTCTTTTATTTCATACGTTTTTTCATTATTATTTTACAAATATGAACATAAGTTTGGCATATAAACTATTTGTTGTCTTTACAAAATAGATTTACCGAGTTCATCAATGAGTTTTTTGCTTTCAAAACAGTTCTACATAGTTATATAGAATTATTATTCTGCTTACCTACAAAATATCTGATTGCGATTAGATGTAATTTTTAAAAATTGTTTATAATTACTAAAGCAGTATTATTCACATAAATACAAAATTGCACTTTTTAAATTTTCCATTCAAATTTAAGAAAATATCAATTCTAAAAACTGGAATTAAAAATTTCCAATTATAAATTACAATTAATTGAATTTCAGAAAATCATATCAAAACGTCGGACATTATAATTTTAAACTTAGAAGACAACGATTGCATCTTCAATATATAAATTTTATTCGTTAAACACAAATTGAAATTCCAAAAAAAAACACCAAATACCTATGTTTACATTTAAAAAATTTTTACTTTTAAAAAAAATCTTGACATTCAGGAGAAATTAATAGCTTTTCAGTACCGCGATTCAGTAACTTCTTTTAGCAATAGTCGAATTGTTAAAAAAAGAAAATAGCAAAATTATCAGTAAAATTTTTAAACGATATTCGCTATTGTTAAAGTCAGCTGTTGTTGTTATCTAAAGGACAACCATTTTTGTGTTGTTTATTCAACCGATAAAAACTTAAATTTTTAAATAAATACACAGAAATGTTAGTAAAACAAGTAAGAAAATTATAGTCGGTCTAGACCGACTATACGATACCCTATGCCATGCGTTTAGAGACCCTATCTCTTAGGCCCAACTAACTGGACATAGAAAATAAGCAAAAAACAAATTTGAGTGGGATTTTTATTAATTTTTTTGGCTGCAGATATGAAAAAGTTCATATCGGATGCTAGGTCCAAAAATGGACCGATCCTGATCATGTTTGGTAAAGTCTCTTGTATTTTGCAAAAATATATACAAACAAAATTTGAGAAGAATCAGTGCAATATTTTTGTTTTTAATAGATTTAAGTGAAGATCGGGAAGCAGCTCTATAAGGGGTAAAAGGGATCATTTTTTGACTACTCATTATTGGATGTAATGAACGCATACAAACCCAATTTGAGTAAGATCTATATGACAATTTGGATCTTATGGCAATTTATGTCGATTTCGTATGGGTAATTTGTATGGGGGCTAGGTCTGAACATGGACCGATTCTAACCAATTTCAATAGCGTTCATCCCATTGCCGATAAAATCTTATATACCAAATTTCATCAAAATATATTCATATTTGCGACCTGCAGTTTGATTACAAGGTTTACATGGACACATAGACGGACGGACGGACGGACGGACGGACGGACATTGTTAGATCAACTCAGAAAGTGATTCTGATTCGATCGGTATAATTAAAGATGGGTCTAGGTCAAATATTTTTGGTTGTTACAAACAGCAGCACAAAGTCATTATACCCAAACCACATAGTGGTATAGGGTATAAAAATAAAGATATTAAACATAAAGATAAAATCATCCTGTCAAACACGAAGTAATTTGTTTTTATCTATCTTCTTTGTGTTTTTCGCTTTTCAGAAAATAAATATAACAAATTATTTTATTTAAAATGTTTGGGACATTTGGTTTTTTACGTTTTGCATCCCAAATTTGAATATTTATTATTATAAATTTATTCTCTATGTTTTCCAAGTATGGCAGTATTTTAATAAAAAAGTTGAGAGAGCTTTTTTTTTGGTTATTATTTGTTACTCTATCCGAGCTACATGACCGCAATGAAAAAATATTTCGCCAGTTAAAAGAAACTATACAGCCATCTCCAATTAGCACGATTTAATGCATATAACCATCCTACACAACCATTACCTTGGCAATGGAGGTTAGGGCGAGCTATTTAATTAGCAAAAGCTAAATTAAAAGAGAAGTTATGTCATATAACCGGAAACGCATGCAATTAGGTATACATATAACATAAATGCATGCCGATAAGCAACCACGATGACCAAAAAGCAAACACCGAAATAAATCCGAAATAATAGAAAAGACGAAAACCAACCCAAAGAATTTGCTGAAATAATTTGGTATTAAGTTTAACAAATTGTTTACTTTTTCATATACATTTATTATCAAGACTCAAACCGAGGTGGAGGGTATCAAAGATTCGGCACAGCCGAATTTAACACTCTTACTTGTTATTATATGTAATTGGAACGCGGCAAATTCATTTTATTAAGAATAAATAATATCCCAAGCACCCACCACTATCGATCGCATGTTATAACAAAATCGATCAATGTTGGTTGTTGTCTTGCATAAAAAAAATAAAACAAACTTACGTGCATCAGACTCCCACGATGGCAGATCTTTCATACTGCCGGTGATGATGATTTCGAAGAATATTTATAATTTTGTTCCTTTTAGTTTTTTTTTTTTTTTTTTTTTTTTTGTTATTTAAAAATCAAGTTTGCAAAGATTTCTAATCATATATTTAAGGCTATTCTTCCTTTTTTCCGTTGTCAATTATTTTAATTAAAATTTTGATAATTTTACTACAGAAATAACCGTCTTTTTCACGATATGGTAATTAAGTACTATTTTTTCTTTGGTTATGAACACTTTTCTATGTTTAATATCTGTCAAAATCGACAGATTTATTATATAATACACACTTTTTTTGATCTTCACGTAATTAATTTTTTTTTTTACTTTTTGTATTGCGATGAGTTTTACAAAACGCGTTTTCTCTTTTCAGATTTTTGCACACACCGAAGAATTTTTGCTGGTTGATGACTAAATAGTTAAATAAGGAAAAAAAAAATTAATCTCACTCCGTGTTATGTGATAAGTAAAAAAATAGATAATGAGATGAAAAACTTTTACAGATTATGTTGTTATTTTGTGTTTTAGTTATCAAAATGTGTAAATTATTGTAACCAAAAAAAAAATCGAATTTATATCTTGAAACACTTTTAAAAAACTTAGAAAACTTTTATGATGTCAACAATGATCATTTTAGAATTTATTTTATATTAGAGCATATTAACTTTAGTTTTTTTTTTTATTAATATTTGATTTAAAATATATTTTTGTTTTATTTTTGCTATTCAAAGATAACTTCTTGTTTTTTTTTTATTATGGTTAGGATTTTGATTAATTGTCCTTTTTTAATATTTTAGTTTCGTTTCTTTTAGACGATTAAGCACCTGAAGATAAGCAAAATAGTCACTAGCAGAACACTTTCACTCGTATATTCAAACTGGTGGTTAAAATTCATGCTGAATTAACGCCTAGATGGTTGTAAGAGCTATCGATGGCTTTTGGATCTGCTTCAAAACCCCGATCTAAGGTTTTCGCCATATTTCCTTAACCGTTGATACATATTAAATTTTGGATTTTCATGTCCAATAAAATTTTCCCTTTCTGGCATACAAAAATCAAAATCCAAGAAGACGTTACAAATTTCTTTTGTAAATGTTCTTTTTTTCTTTTTTTGCTAAAATTTAACGGGAAAAAAAACTATTCGGGTGAAGATTAATAAAAATGTCCGGATATTATCGTATGATTTGCCTTTTATACCTCCAATCTTGTGGGAACTTTTTGGAATTTTTCATTTAATTCAGCAGGTAACCTACACATATTCATGTAATTGCAACACACCTATTCATACTCAAATGACATTACACTTAACGTAGCCTGTGATTTTCATTGTAACACAGGGTTCAAGGCATCAAATATAAAAATAAAAAATGTTACATCCTTTACATTCAAAACTTTTCGGCTACAAGCGCTCCTACATGCTCCACCTCCAGATATTCGACAGGACAAAGAAGGCCCGTTACTATGGATGATAAAATGAGATGAAAATTTCCAAATTGGAAAGGTCTCACAAGTATAAAGTGCGAGAAATTTGACGTTGCACTATATCTTAATAAAATAAACAATTGCTTTAAAAATTTTCATATCGCTTAATAAAAGCACAGTATAGCCATTTGCAACAAACCCTATTTTTAACAAAAATCACTTTTTTGTAATATAATAATTTTTCTGTATTATTTTCGGAATACACACGTCTTCAGTATTCATATATAAAAGAAATGGTTTAAAAAGAAGAGATCATGCATTTAAGGGTTAATAAGTCCCTGACGTGACAGAAAACGAGCTGTTGAATATTTTGAATTTACGTGAATATCAGCACTAAAATATTCTTTAACTCTTCTGTTTGTTAGAAGTGAGGACGTTATTGATTCTCAAACTCTCACAACTCCTTAATGTTGTGTGGGTTGAATACCCGAACTGTGCATGTGTTCCAAGCAAAAACTGTGCTGAATCGCACAAAGCTAATTTTGAAGCGATAGAGGTAATACTTTACATTTTATTGAAGACCTTGTATTATTAGTAGAAATCGTTAATGACTTTTGTTGAATTGTGTTTTTGGTTTTTCTTTTTCAATTGAATTCTTACAGCAGCGATTTGTATGCCAAAACAAGATTTGCTACATCCTTCTTACTTTCCAAATTTATATGAACACGTATACCATAAAAAAAGTTTAATGAATTTTTGGCTATCGTTTTGTAAGCTGGGCTTGCTAAAACAATACGCGACGGGAGCGACTAATCAACAGTAAAACTGCTGCTATTGATGATATTTGGCGAATGTTGTAGTCAATTTGGCGGCGGCACGATTCGCAGACTATGGACGAGCAATTATTCCCAAACAGAGGTTACATACGGCTTATGCAATACATTCCGTCTAAACCAGCGAAGTACGGCTGTTGCGATTCGAAATCATTTTATCCCCTCAAAGAAATGATTTACTATGGGAAATTGCCTGGTCCAGAGCTTGAAGTAAATCAAAGACAGCATGTTATGTATAAATTAGTGGAAAGATAAGCGAATACAGGCTGCAGAATTTATGCTGACAATTTTTGCTCCATTGTCCATTTCTATATTGATGAGGCAGAAAACTGTGTATCCTAAAAGTCGTGCACATCCAGTTTGCTCTTTGTTTGGCTTCTACGAAGGCAATGTATCGCTGTGCTCATATGTTCCGAAGAAGGAAAAAGCGCTAATTTTTCTGTCTACAATGCACTATACTTGCAATGTAGACACAACTGAAAAAAAGGAGTACAAACCGCTGGCCACTTTCAACGTTCCAGAATATGGTAGATATTGCAGCATTTTTGGCCTAGTCCCCATATAAATATAGCATCCAATATGAACTTTTTCATATCCGATGGCAAAAATATTAATAACAAAATTTGGTTTATGCTTACTTTCTATAACCGACTATAATTTTTTTACTTCTATATTTTTTTTACTTTTTAAGAAAATTAGTTTACAATGTTCGCACTATAATTAAGTCGAAAAGTCTAAATTGGCTCATCTCTTTATATGTATATATGTATGTATATATAAAAATTATTGTGAATTTGACATAATTGTTTATAAATAAATACAATTGAATTTGAATTTTAGGGATAATTTTGAGCACTGTGTAGAAGACAATTTTTTTTACCAAAATGGTTTAAAAGCCATTTTTTATAATATTTTAACTATACTATGGGTTAAAATTTTTATAACCAACGAAGTGATTTTCCCGACCACCTTTGAAACTTATTTGTCTACTCGCACCTTAGTTTACTAATATTTTTTTTTTTTATAATTCTTTTATTTACAATCTGTTTTTATACAACAATAAGCAAATTTGTTAAACTTAAATAAACTTAACATAATCTGGACACTAATCCAGTTAAATTATTTACAAATTTGTAAAATAAGATATCATTTTCTATAAGGTAAATCTAATATATGGTGCCTTTTCAGTCTATTTATTTCCTCACCTTCATCTAATAAGTATATGGCTAATGGGTTACTGTGGTTACTAAGTTTGTCAATGTATCTTGAACTATGTCTATTAATCTCGCCTTGAACTGTAGTAATCTGTAAATCTTTGTAAATATTGTTATTAGTTACGAACCATGGTGCATTTTTTATCAACCGTACAGTTTTTGATTGGTATCTTTGCAAGATTTCAATATTAGAATTACTAGCTGTCCCCCAAAGCTGTATGCCATAAATCCAAACTGGTTTCAGTATTGTTTTGTAAATAAGAAGTTTATTGTTAATAGTAAGCTCTGATTGTGGATTAAGAAGCCAATACATTTTTCTTGTTTTTATATTTAATTGTTGCCTTTTTTGCTTTAATGTGATCTTTCCAAGTAAGTCTGCGATCCAGGTGAAGACCAAGATATTTAACTTTAGTTTGTTTTTGGATTTGAGTTCCGTTTAATGTAAGCACTGAACAATCTCCCTTTCTTAAAGTAAACGTTACACGGGTAGATTTTTGGGTATTAACTTTTATATTCCATTTCTGTAGCCATAACTCAATGTCGTTAAGTTGAGTTTGGATCGTTGCTGAAGCAATATCTGCTTTATCACTTGTTGCTATTAAAGCTGTATCATCAGATATGTTGCAACTGTTACATTTTCTCGGATAGGCATATCCGATGTGAATATGGTGTAAAGGACAGGGCCTAAAACACTACTTTGTGGAATTCCCGCTTTAATTGGACATATGTCGGAGGTTTCAGCATTTACTTTTACGTAGAAGAATCTTTGGTTTAAGTATGACTTAATGAGGAAATAATATGGTGATGGAAGTAATTTTTTAATTTGAATAGAAGTCCCTGGTGCCAAACTCTATCGAAGGCTTGTTGGATGTCTAAAAATACAGCCGAAAAATATTATTTTCGTTCTAATGCATCCCTTATAATGTTGACTATCCGATGGCATTGCTCAGGAGTGCCATGATGTTGCCGAAAACCAAATTGGTAGTCTGGAATTATGTTTTTTCTTTCCAGCACTGGTAACAATCTACGCAAAAATATTCTTTCAAATAATTTAGAAAATGTTGTTAAGAGACTAATTGGTCTGTAAGAAGAAATATCGTTTTCCGGTTTGTTTGGTTTTGGTACCATTATCACTTCTGCATATTTCCATTGATTAGGGAAGTGGTATAATCTCAAAGTTGAATTAAATATTAAAGATAGAAAAATAATTCCTTTTTTTGGAAGGGCTTTTACAGCTGCTGCAGTTATTTTATCACATCCAGGAGTTTTTCTAAAATTTAGAATATGATTTCTTTTTGCACTTCTTGTGGAGAAACGTGCTGAATTGGAGGATCCGTCTGACAAGGACAGTCTAGGAATTATTCTACTTCATTCATATCGTTATCGCTGTTAATGTGAAAAGGCCGCAATATATTTTCCAAGTATTTGGAGTATGCATCTGCCTTTTTTTTATCTGTCTTGCACCAGGAGTTATTAAGGTCTTTAATTGGGATATTTTGTTTTGCTGGTCGTTTTAAATATTTTGTGGCATTCCAAAGGCAATGTTCATCATTTCTGGATACATTAACGTTAAGGCTTTTGAGAAATTGACTAGTTTCTTCGTTCTTAAATTCCCGAATACGTGTTTTAACTTCGACTGTGGCATGATTAAAATTCCTTTTTTCAATTGGGCTTCTGGTAGATTGCCAAATTCGCCGCAATCTTCTTCTTTTTTGCCTTATTAAAGCTTGAATTTCTGCAGATATAACCACACTATTTCTATTAATTCCAGCGTTTTCATGGATACGTGTAGACAAAACTGCCGCTTCATGGATAAGGTTCGTAAAACTTTCAACAGCATCATCCAGTTCCATGCCATTTTGAGGAGGAGAAGATATATTAATATTTTTATCAATCCAGTATTTGAAAGAATCCATATCAGTTTTGGGCGACAATATTTTGAATGATTTTTGTAATGATTGTAATACTGTGCATACATTCAATATTACAGGTGAATGGTCAGAGCTCAATTCATCACTATCCATAATATCTAACCAACTTCTTGGTATGCCATTATAAACTAAAAGTCAAGCAAGTCTGGAATTTTGCGTGGGTCACTTGGCCAATATGTAGGTCTTCCTGTTGATAAGACAGATTATTTATATTTTTGGAGATACTTGAAAAGTTCACGTCCTTTTGGATTCACGAGCCTTGAGCCCCACCATGTATGTTTGGCATTGTAATCACCACCAACAATAAATCTTGTACCAATTTTTTAAAAAAAATCTTGATAATCCTTACAACTAATGGTATGCCTAGGAGGTGAATATAAGGAATAAATAGAAATATTATTAACATCGCAATTTATTTTTACGCCTGCTGCTTGAATAGAAGGACATTTGTGTTCCTCAAGAACTTCGTAATATATACTGGACTTTATTAAAATAGCTGAATCAGCGTGAGCACTATTGTTGGGATGATTTGTACCAACTAAGTCGTAACCTCTAATTCGAAAGTAACTTCTTGATGTGAAATGCGTTTCAGATACTAATAATATGTCTATGTAGTTTGTATGAAGAAATATTTCAATTTCATTTGCGTGACTGGACAGCCCATTGGCGTTCCATATTGCAATTCTCAAATTTAATTGCTTGATTTGGCTATTAAAAGGCTCATCATACTGATGAGTTTATCCATTTTTTCCATTATATTAGAATTACTATTACCTTGAACAGCTTGGGAGTAAGAAAGTTGATGGACACTTTCGTTTGCTTGATTATGTTGATTTGATAACTGAGGATAATCCCGAGGGCCGAATGAATAATTGGGGGTTTGTTGTCTTGAAGATATATTATAATTCCTCTTTTGAATTAGATGTATATACACTTTGCATCCTTTGCAGTTGGCTGTATGGTTCTGTAAACAGTGAACGCAGCGAGGCGGGGAATTTTAATTTTTGGTACATTCAGCAGTAGCGTGGTCAAGTCCGCATTTTACACATATAAATGACCTTTTACAGTAGGACTTAGTGTGACCAAATAATTGGCATCGATGACATTGTACTAGTTCGTTAATTTTTTTTTTTTTTTGGAGGTTCAATTTTAACAATTGCATTATTAATATGTCGAATGTTATAAATATTTTTATTGTTTGTGTCTGGATCAAGATCAACGAAAAACATTGACAAAGGTGGCTTATTCTAGCGGCTTTTATCATTAATAATGCTTCTTACTTGATGGCCTAGTAGCAAAAGTTCAGATTTTATATCATCCAATGGAGTTGAGTGATGAATACCTTTAATTACAACCCTAAATGCACGGTCTTGTTTAATTTGGAAAGTATTGTAACTAATTTTTGAGCTATCTAAAGATTTTACCAATTTTCTATAAGAATCTATCATTTTAACTCTGACAATAACCTGATTTTTTAATGATTTATAACAAAATTCATTTTTGGGAATGATTTTTACTATATCTACAATCATTTTATTTATATTTATAACATCAGGTATAAATATTGGTGGTGGCTTTGGTGTAGCTTCGGTTTCTTCATGTGTACACTCTTCATCTGTTTGAAGTTCCTTAAACATATTGGCTGATGTTAATGTTTCATTATTATTGTTGGATATTTGTTCGTTGTTATTAGTGTTTTGTTTTTTGTGTTTATGTAGATTAGGCGAGTTGAGTCGTCGACGTTTAACAGCTTTAGTTGTTGTTACTTCCTGCCAATCACTTTCAGCATCATCACTATTATCACTCATCTTACTACTGCTGTAATTTAATTGTTATTGTTTATTTAACGTTTTTTTCTTTTTTTTATTAAGGCACTAATTAAGGCAATAATCTATTTGTTTGTTCAAAGAAATATTGTTTTACAATTTTTTTGCACAATATACGTCCGTTTACAACCGCGGTTGATTAGCGACTGCTTTACTAACATAAACGTAAAATTTTGGACTTCCAGCTTCTGTCGTTCCTGAGATATGCCGCGTCGCAGAAATGAAAAAATCATTAAAAACACACATAAGTGGTCTGCCATTATAATTTATATATCAAAAAGTTTTTAACATACAGGGTCAAAATTTTTCTTATTTTAAAGGTATTGAGAATAGCTTTTAAGCTGCATTTAGCTGAATTATTTTTCTGACAGGTCAAAGGTCAATCTCACATGATTTATGGTTTGGGAAGCCGTATCTCAAAAAATTAAATTTTTAAAATTCTGGAAAAAAAATATATGTTAATCCTGATAGTATTCTCTGCATTTTGTGCCAAAAATTTTGAGTGAGCTCTGACTAGTTTCTGAGATATTGATAAAAATGTAAAATTGTTCGAAAAAATTTTATTTATTTAATTTTCTTTTTTTAATAAAACTTCATATGGTTGAGCTCGAAGTTTTACTAACAATTTGAAAGGTCGAATAAATACAACTATAAATTTTTTTTTATTTGGAGTTAAAAGTAAGAAATATTTAATTTACATATACATATTACAGACATATGCGATTAATTAATTGTAAATATATGCAATTATAAATTCTCGGTCCTCGGAGTACAGCTTTACTTTAAGTTTTGATTTTCCTTTAGGAACAAAATAATGGAGTTTTTGTGTTCTTGGTATAGTTATCAAGCCAATGAAACTGTTTTTACGCAACTCTTATTCTGCTTTATAATCTTCCTCTGTTAAAAATACAAAATTACAATTTAAAAGATATCCACGGTACCACTCATACAATTGAAGCGGGGTAGTAATTAGGTCCTGTATTGGACGCTGCAAACTGGATCGGCGAGCATCTCTCTTTACGGTTCTACCACCACCAGCGCTATGACCTTTTCTATGGCTTGTGGCAAAAAAATGCCATTCGGCTGGAAACCCAAAATCATCTTCATGATGACATAAAGACTATTAGAAATAACTGTGTAATTGGTATGCTCTAACTGGCCATTCTACTTGTAATATATAGAAATTGGATATCAAGTAGTTATGTTAAAAAAAATATTTATTAAAAAAATTAAAAAAAAAAAATAATAAAAAACAAGTAAGAAAATTATAGTCGGTCTAGACCAACTATACGATACCCTATACCATGCGTTTAGAGACCCTATCTCTCAGGCCCAACTAAATGGATATAGAAAATAAGCATAAACCAAATTTGAGTGGGATTTTTATTAATTTTTTCCGCTGCAGGTATGAAAAAGTTCATATCGGATGATAAATCTAAATGGACCGATCCTGACCATGTTTGGTAAGGTCTCTTGTATTTTTCAAAAATATATACAAACAAAATTTGAGAAGAATCAGTGCAATATTTTAGTTTTTTGATAGATTTAAGTGAAGATCGGGAAGCAGCTCTATATGGGGCCTATGACTAAGAGTTGTCCAATAGGGATCATTTTTGGACTACTGATTAATGGATGTAATATATTTATACAAACCGAATTTGACTAAGATTTGTATGATAATTTGGATCTTATGGCAATATATGTTGATTTCATAGGGGTCATTTGTATGGGGGCTAGGTCTGGACATGGACCGATTCTCACCAATTTCAATAGCGTTCATCCCATGGCCGATAAAAGATCAAATACCAATTTTCATCAAAACATATTCATATTTGCGACCTGCAGTTTGATTACAAGCTTTACATGGACACACAGACGGACGGACGGACGGACGGACGGACGGACGTACGGACGGACGGACGGACGGACGGACATCGTTAAATCGAATCAGATAGTGATTCTGATTCGATCGGTATAATTAAAGATGGGTGTCGGTCAAATATTTTTGGTTGTTACAAACAGCAGCACAAAGTCATTGTACCCAAACCACATAGTGGTATAGGGTATAAATAGTATACAATTTTTTTTATACAATTTCACATTTTTATCAATATCTCGGGAACTAATAACAGCTTGCTCAAATTTTTTGACACAAAATGCGGAGGAGATTATCAGGATCAACATATATATTTTTTTGAATTTTACAAATTTCATTTTTTGAGATATAGCTTCCCAAATTTTAAATCGTGTGATAGTGTCCTTTAATTTTTCGAAAAAAAACCGCTTAACTAAGCTTTAAAGCTATTTTCAATACCTATCAGATGAGACCAATTTCGACCTTCTATGTTAACAACTTTTGAAGATATAAGCAGTAATGTCAGACCACGTGTGTGTGATTTTTATGAGTTTTCTACTTTTCGAAGCGCCATTTTTGAATTTATTTCAGTTTAGTATTGTAGAACATTCATGCTAATTTTTGTAGAATTCAAAGTGGGTAAGGTCGAAAATGGCGTTTTTTTCGTTGGTTTTAATTGAAGTTACCCTATATAGAAAGTAAATACAGAATTCGCATTCCTTAAAAAACTAAAACAAAAACTTTTTCATCCCTAAAATCACCATTACCAAAAGCAATTAAGTGCCATTTCACTCAGATCTGGAAATTTCCTATGGAATACTCCACATGTAGTTATATGCAGACTTATATGGAAGAGAGAACCTCATCATACATACAAAAAAAAATAAAACAATTCAAGCGAAAATACAATCATATTCTGTTTTTTTTTTTTTTTTTTGTTACATATTGTTTCAATACAATTTCCGTGTAGTCATATTGTTTTGTAATATCAGTTATTCTTTTTTGTGGTCTTCATATTTTCATCTTTTTTCCTTTCGGTTACTTCGGGCGTTTTCTTAAATGTTTCCTGCTTTTACATCTTGTTTAAAACTAATGTGTGTAAACAAGTATGTCTTGTAAGCCTTAAAATACTTAAAAATGAAATGATATGGAATCAAAACATCTGGACATTATGATTTTACAGGAAAAAAAGAATTGAAAATAAAAAAAATATACAAAAACATTTATAGATATGTTTTTAAGCAAAAAAAAAAATAAAATGGGAAGAAATGCATAAAGTTACACATCAATGAACATTGCTTTGTTAAGCGGAAGAAAAAAGTTGTTCACATATGAATATGTATCTTCACATAAAAATACTTATTAATTTATGCATACATATTAATGTAGGCTCACATGTAAATATTTGGACTTTATATTGTTATATATTTATTATTTGTTTAACAATATTGACCGGTTGAACCAAAAAAAGAAATTAAAGGAGAAAATGTTAAATGATTTCATGGGATAATTTTTGCATTAAAGAATGATAAGATAGAAGTCTTTAAAGTTATACAAAATATTTATAAAATCTATAAATTTTTTAGCCAAGCTAAGTATTATGCAATAATGTTCACTCCAATTAATTTATATGTATCTCCAAGGAAGCTATTATGTCATCGTAACAGCTGGAAAGCTAACTATCTTGAATACATTAAAAGTTATTTGAATAAAAACAAGTAAGAGTGTTAAATTCGGCTGTGCCGAATCTTTGATACCCTCCACCTCGGTTTGAGTATTGATAATAAATGTAAACAAAATATTGGAAAAATATGCATACGTTTTCTATATGCATGCGTTTCCGGTTATATGGCATAACTTCTCGTTTAATTTAGTTTTTGCTAATTAAAAAGCTCGCCTTAACCTCCATTGCAAAGGTAATGGTTGTGTAGGGTGGCTATATGCATTAAATCGTGCTAATTGGAGATATAGTTTGGAGGTATAGTTTCTTTTAACTGGCGAATTATTTTTTCGCTGCGGCCATATAGGTCGGATGGAGTAACAAAATAATAACCAAAAAAAAGCTCTCTCAACTTTTTATTAAAATATTGCCATATTTGGAAAACGTAGTGAATAAATTTATAATAATAAATAATTAAATTAGGGATGCCAAACGCAAAAAACCAAATGTCCCAAACATTTTAAATAAAATAATTTGTTATCTTTATTTTCTGAAAAACTTAAAATATTCATCCAAAAAAAAATTGTGAAAAATAATGTATGTATAAATAACATTCTCATCAAATTGCGTTCATTTATGTAACACTTTTTATGTTCGCAATTCTTAAATATCATTTAAGGTTTTCTAAAATTCATTGAATTTAAATTAATGTTTTCTGTAGTGCGAATTCAACGATCCGACAGAATTTCAACGATCCGATAATCGCAAAATATATCGACAGCTATTGTTGTTTGCACTGAGGATTAAGTGATTCACTAAGTACATACATCTTAACGACAGTCGACAAATCTATTTTTCTATTTATTTAAATTGTAAATGAGTGGCATCTCTGTTAAAATAAGCGAAAAACACAAAGAAGAATTGAAAAAAACAAATTACTTCGTGTTTGACAGGATGATTTTATGTTTATGTTTAATATCTCTATTTTTTTTACTAATATTTCAGTTAATATTTTCTAATTTGTAATTGGAAATTTTAGTTCCAGTTTTTAGAATCGATATTTTCTTAAATTTGAATGGAAAATTTAAAAAGTGCAATTTTGTATTTATGTGAATAATAATGCTTTAGTAATTATAAACATTTTTTAAAAATTAGATGTAATCGCAATCAGATATTTTGTAGGTAAAGCTGAATAATAATTCTATATAACTATGTAGAACTTTTTTGAAAGCAAAAAACTCATTGATAACTCGCTAACTCTATTTTGTAAAGACAACAAAAAGTTAATATGCCAAACTTATGTTCATATTTGTAAAAGATGATAATGAAAAAACGTATGAAATAAAAGACCAGCCCGTGTATACTCTTAACATTATTCTGTATGATATCTAGTTGAAAATATTAACATTCATGTTAAAATAGAAATAACTATTACAAAGCTATTTAGAACAAACAAAAATTGTGGCGCCATCTACTGTGGCGTAGTCTCGATGAGCAAAATGAAGTGACACTCTGTTAATGCAAAAGAAATGTATTTTCCCCACAACAAAATATTGCAGAATTGTAGTTAATAAAATAATATACCGATTTATTTCTAACTTGCAGTTATTATGGATATACATATATAGAATATATGTATATTATTTGTATTATTTAATATGTATGTATGTATATGTAAATATTACACACAAAAAATACAACATCAAACGTTATTTTTGTGTTTTTCTCTTTAAATAAATTAATACATAAAAATTTTTTTTGCTAAATTTACATTGTTTTCTTTTTATTAACAACTAGGTATTTTAGCATTATTTGCTTTAGATGCTGGTGAATTTTTACTCCCTTTATATTAACTCGTATTGTCTGCTTGTCGAAAAAATTTTGGATCGATTTTAACCCCTTTCCCGTGACCCAATCGATCTGAAACTTTGCAGGCAGACTCATGGCAATGACAGAAATGATCTTTTTTTAGTGATGCCAAAACAATGGAAACTTTTAAATTTTTCTACCAGAGTTGATAAAAAAATGTACAAAGGGTTAGTTTTTATTATATTATTACCACAATAACCACAAAAACAACAAGTCCAGATATGACAACAATATAACATTTAGAATAACAACAAGAACACTATAGAAACATCATATTTTTAATTTTTTTTTTTTTACTTTTTCAGAGATTTCCCTGGACCTGTTCCACCGATTTTAATTATTTTTGAAACAGAAATCTTCCCATGAATTTGGAGAAACATTCTCACTAAAAATGATCACCTTAGTTATCCTATTGAGGGCGGGATCGTGACAAGAACAACATAGAAAATTATATTTTTTCAAGACTTTTTTTTAGTTCTTCATTCAAATCTCGGGATTTTAAATTGCAAACTTTTCAGGATGCTAATGAATCATTTTTTATATCAGCGAGCACCCTAGCTGCCTGATTGATGCCGCCATCGTGATTTCCACATACGGACAGACGGACATAGCTATATCAACTCTGGTTGTTATAAGGATCACAAATATATATATTTTATGGGGTCCAAAAATTTTTTTCTAATTATTACAAACGGAATGACAAACTTATATATACCATCTGCACACTGGAGTGGAGGGTATAAAAAGTGCTGTCAAAGTTGGAGTTTTGGCGATTCATTAAGCCAGAACAATTCTCTGGAAACAAGAAATGAAGAATCTTTTTTAATCACGAATAACACCGATTGATTATTCGGGATAGTAAAAAATTTCTTAGGTTCAAAAGCAAGTAAGAAAATGTTAGTCGGCTTAGATC
Organism: Cordilura impudica; assembly: GCA_963682025.1. NCBI lineage: Eukaryota > Metazoa > Arthropoda > Insecta > Diptera > Scathophagidae > Cordilura > Cordilura impudica. The sequence continues at coordinate 91,172,240 of OY821520.1, forward strand.
AATTATACGATAACCTATACCATGCACTTAGATACCCTATCTTTTAGGACCAACTAACTAGATATAGAAAATAAGCATAAAACAGATTTGAGTGGCATTGTTATTATATTTGTTTTACTTCGGATATGAAAAAGTTCATATCGGATGCTATATTTACATGGAGATTAGGTCGAAAAATGGAACGATCCTTACTATATTTGGTAACGTGACTTATTGTTAGCGAAAACATATACAAACCAAATTTGAGAAAAATCTGTAAAATATTTACTTAATTACTTAATTATTTAATTGTTTAAATTATTTTTTTTTTTTTTTGATAGATTTAAATGAAGATCTTGAATCAACTACATACGATGGTATGAATAAGAATTGTCCTAGAGGATTTATTTTTGGTCTATTAAACGGATGTAATAGACATAAATAAACCCAATTTGACCGGGATCTATATAATAATTTAGATTTTATGACAATTTAAATCGATCTTGTAGGGGTCATTTGTATGGGGACTAGGTCTGAACTTGTAACGATTTTCACCAATTTCAATAGCGTTCGTCCTAAAGCCTATAGAAGCTTATATGTATTCATATTTGCGACTTGCAGTTTGATGGACGGGCGGACAAACGGGCATCGCTAAATCGACTCAGAAAGTGAATCTGAGTCGATCGGTCATATAGATCAAATATATTTTATAGCTGCAAAAGTTAGCACAAATTCATTATAACCTGACCATATAGTGTTATAGGGTATCTTTTCTAGATCCATGTTTATGTAGTTTGTGCAGTTAAGAACTTCATTAACATTAGTGCTAGAATACAATTGCACATCATCTGCATACATACTGATTGAACAGGTTGTTGGAACATTTGGCAAATCGTTTATGTATATGCAGAATAGTAATGGACCTAAGATAGAGCCTTGCGGCACTCCACGATCGACTAACAGGGCATCTGATGTTTTACCATTTAATGTAACAGTTTGATATCTCTCACTAAGATAAGAAAGTATTAATTTGCACGCAGAGTCTGAAAAATTAAACAGATTTTTTAGTTTAGAGATGAGTATCTTATGATCAACAGTACCAAAGGCTTTACTGTGATCTAGAAGCACTAGAAAGCATACCATGTTTTCATCTAATTTGGCTCTTAGATACTCAACAACGTCTATCAATGATGTAACGCATCCTCTGCCATGTCTAAAACCTGATTGTTCTTCAGATAATAGACCATATCTAGTAAGATATTCATCTATTTGTAGACATAAGTTTTTAAAGAATTTTTGACAAAAATGTTAGAATAGCGATTGGACGATATTCATTATTGGTTTTAGGTATTGGAAGTATTTTAGCTTTCTTCCACTCAGCAGGATATATCGATTTTGTAAGCACCGTGTTAAATATGTATGTGAGAAATGGCAGTAGTTTGACGAAAATCATTTTTATAAACTTAGTGTTTATTCCATCCATACCAGTAGCGTTTGATTTTATTGAGTTAGAAATTATAAAAACTTCATGCTGATCAATACAACGAAACCAGAATGTATTCTCGACAGGAGCAGTAGATATTTCTTCACATATATTTATAATAGGTTTTGGTATTTTAATGTCAACAAAACAAGTATTTAAATATGCTAAATCAATATCAGAGTTAATAGTACTATTGTTTTTAACTCCTATGCCTATGGCTCGAATCTCTTTCCATTTACTTCTACTTCCAATCGAGGAAGAGAAATTACGAGTATTAAATATTGATTTTGATATTTTTATATTGTCCACAACTTTCTGTCTTAGAGATTTAAATATCGATTGTAAATATGGCGTTTTATACATTTTCCATCTCTTATAGGCAGCATCACGTTCAGCAATTAGTTGCTTAATTATGGTATTGAACCATGGTGGCTGGCTAGCCTTGACAAGTTTAGTTTTTCAGGCACGCAGTCATAAAATATCTTATTAATTTCATTTTGTATAAATAATACCTGGTCATTGACATTTTCCATCTCAAATATTGAACCCCAGGCGTAGAATCAAGCCGTTGATTTAATAACGAGTAATTTATATTCCTGAAGTCACGAAAGGTGTAATATATATCTTCAGTGTTCAAAGATGTTTCATAAACGAGAAATAAGAGGTCATGTTTAGAAAAAAGGTTTGCAGAGATTTGGTCATAATGTAAAACATTATATTTTTGGCTAACAAAGATAACATCCAGTAAGCTGTTAGTGGCATTGGGATAATGGGTTGGAATCGTTGAGTTGACCAGTAAGAGACCTAATATTTGCATTGAACTTGAAAGATTGTTTTTAGTTAACAAATTACTATTGAAATCACCAGCTATAATAGTGTCATTATATGATAGCGATATATTTTCGATTTTTCCCATTAGCTCGTCTATTTTAGTTGTCTTATTGGGTCTATAAACAGTGCCAATAAGTAGTTTTTTTCTATCACTAGTATTCACTTCCAAAAATAAATATTCCATCTCACTTGTTTTATCCGACTTAAATTTCAGAATGCAATTAATCGCTTTCCTCACGTATATGGCAACTCCACCTATCCTATCAGCACGAGACATATTAAAACCAGGTAGATTGTAAATACTGTCAACTAAGTAATGATTGAACCACGTTTCAGACACACATATAATATCAATTCCTGATGCTATAAATAGATACCTAAATTCATCCATTTTATTGTTCGGACTTTGAGCATTGATATGAACCATTTTTAGCCCAGATTTCTGTTTTGAAAGTATTCTAATCATTGAAAACATATTGTCTTTGGAACAATAGCTACCATTACGTATCATTAATGGATTGGCCAGTATACCCCTTGTAACAAAAATCTGCACTGGCTTAAATTTTTCGCACCAAATAGTATCAGCACTGAATTAACCGGTCTGTTTTTCTATCAGATGTGTTGGGAGCTCTTTTTAGTATGCTTTCAATTTTCTTGGCCTAAAATACACATATGTAGCTTTATTTTTTTTTTTTCAAGCAATATTTCCTATCAATAATAAAATTGTGCCAATAAAATTGGAAATAGTTTGAAGGTAGACCTTTAATTTTTTGGTCAACTTTTAGTAGGACCAATTTGGATTTTATTTAGTAATTTAATAATTTTAGCACATCCTTTTATTTCGTCGCTTATTTTAATCAAACTAACAATAATTAAATGGGGTTTTCATAAAGCATAATAACACCCGTATATTTTTCAAAGAAAACTTCATCAAAAACTAATTCACAAAATGCTTGCGAAAAAAAAAATTATTAGAAAGAAATAAAAGGATTTAACCATTGAAGAATGAAAGATCCTTATGACGTTTTTAAGGTGAAGAGGATAACAAGAATATTTAATAGAGCTTTAAACACATCTGCTAGAAAAGAAGCCTCGTTAGCTCAGTGCTTGGACTATGTGTTGAGAAATAATAAAACCAACACAGGTTTCAAAACATACGAAGTCCAAAAAGTTCCAGCCAGGAACGCTGCAACAACCAAGGCCACAAACAGAGGCGCAGAATTTTCGCAGCTTCCGGGACAAAATTGTTATGCAAATAAATTTAGGACTCAAAAGCAGACGAAATTTTCAACAGGAAGTACCTGGTATGGCAAGTAATATACAGAGCGCCAAACAAAGTAAGTCATTCGTTAGAATGGGCTCTATAAATATCGAAATATATATTAAGGAGTGATTTCAAAGAAATCTACACAAGGGCCACATATATTGGCCCTATTTCTTACAAGAACAGTAATACAGTTTTTGTACCAAAGGAGGCAAGTCTTACAAATTATCCGCAAAGGTCCATGGAAAGATATAGGGCTCATTTAGAAAGGGAGTTGAATATCAAAGAAAAGTTTTTTAAAATGTTGAAAATTTTAAACGAAGTGACAGACACCACTATAGAATCCCAAGAGACGGGTTTCCGGATTAGAGCAATAAAAATTATTTTTTTTTGTAAAATTTAACATAATTTAAATTAAATAAAAAAAATAGGAACTCTTGATCAATGTTTGCTTTATTGTTACATTTTACGTGTATTAAGATCTTTCGATCTCAGTGTCTAATAGGATATGGAGAGTAAGCACAAAACAAGCTTGAGTGGCATTATTTGTTGCTGCATTATGAAAAATTTCAAAGCGGAAATAATGTTTATATGAGGACAGACATGGACCAATCAAGAACATGTATAGCAAAGTCACTTACTTTTCTCCTAAACATATATAAACTATATTTAAGAAAAGTCTATGCAATATCTCTGGTTTTGAGAGATTTAAGGGGGGGGAGGTGAGTTTTTAAAACCCTGTTTTTACGTTCAATGTACAACACGTCGAGAGTGTTATGTAAAAAATTTCAAATAAATCGGAAAAAACTAATGAAGATGCAGCATTTCCAGCGACCGGCCTCATACGCTATATCGTATATAAATCAGTTTTTATAAATTTTAAATCGATTTTCTCGCAAATAACATGATTGAAGTACGTGAACATCATAACTCAAAATTTACTTGACCGATTTTTTTGAAATTATACAAATTCACTGAAATTTTATAGCAAAAATCGTGTTCTTCGCTTCAAAATGCTACCAAAAATAAATACAAATAATAACAAAAAACCCTTCGTGATTACCTCGGGAAACATATAAGCTTTTAACGCATTTCTACTTTTTTCTTTCACATGATCCTGTAACGTACCTATTTATACCAATTCATAATTGAAAATTTTTCAAAAATTCCCCAAATGTTATACTACAACGAGTATATGAAATAAATAATCCAACATTATTCATATCTCTTTCATAAAGTCAACAAATAGCTCTATCTAGGCTATTTCCAAAGAAAGGGTTCACAGGGTTAATTATAGTTATTTATGGGTGTAATATAATAAACATACATACTCCAAATATTTCACAGATTTCTATGATAATATGGATCTTATAGCAATACAAGTCAATTTCATAAGGGTCTGAACATACACAGATTTGCACCAATTTCAATGGCCCACATAAGCTTATATACCCAATTTTAACAAAACCGATTTATACGTGCCACCAGTATTTTGAATATAAAGTTTACAGAGACACACAGACTGATAGACGAACGGACAGATGGACGGACCGACAGGCGGACAGACTGAATAAACTCAGAAACTGATTCAGAGTCGATCGGAATAATAAAAGGTGGGTCAAGTATTTTTGGTAATTACAAACATCAGCACAAACTCAGATTCGAACTAGCAACTGAAAAATCCACTCTATAGTTCCTTTATGAATACAATATAGAGCTTGTAAGAAAAGAAATGAATCCACCAAATATGCTACTTTGTCGGCCGAATAAGATGTATTTGGCTTTAGTAAAGAATGGAGTAGGACAAAAGCTATTTCAACAAAAATGTATACAATAGAGCTTAGAAGACTAAGAACGGAGTAAAAAGAAAGAGAAAACTAACCAAAAATACAATTATAATGGAATTGTTTGTTATTAAACAAAAAATATTATCCTGGCTTTTCTAATTATTTATTTATTATTACTCTTTCTTTTATTTATTTTAACTCTACAAAAAAAATTGATTACACAAGGGAACAAGGTTTTTGCTGACTTAGAACTGAGTGTTGTTTTTTAGGGTTATTTGGGATGCTGAATCCCAATCTGAATTTGTTTTTTTTTTTTTCTATCAGCTCGAGCTATATACCGTATGTCTAAAATTAAGGCACCTCCACTACATATATGGGAAAAACTTGAAAACGGTTCACCATATTCATTCAAAAAACAATCCAAAACGCATCAACAATATTATCTTTAAGCCATGCTTACATTGGCTTTAAATTTGCCTAGTAGTTTCAGATGTGTCGTTTTGAAAAAAATAACAACTTTTTGAAAAAGTTAAAAAATACGATTAGTACCTGTAACTTAAAACTGGGAGCTGATGGATAAAAATGGAGATTAGATTTGAAATCAGTGATCTCCAATTAGAAAAAATTGCAATAAAGTTTCAGTCAATACCAAAAAAGTTCAATTTCGTTCCATTCTTTTCTCAATGTCGTTTCCTTATTCTTTTATAAATTTTTTTTATTATAATTGTCAGTTTTTTTGATTTCTCGATAGAATTTTTTTAATTTTAAACTGTTTTTTGTTAATATTGCGAATTACTGAAGCTGTAATTTTCCCTTAATAGCTTTTTAAATACATAGAAAGAAGTTCATCATACCTAGTTATTCCTAAAGAGTTGTACGCAGCTTGTTAAGGAATCTTAACAGAAAATTTTCATATATTTCTAAAAGAAAAAAAAAAGCACAAATGTTCCTTTCAGTGCAACGCTAGAAATCAGCTGTTTTCTGTCAATTATTAAGAATTGTGAAATTGAAAACAAATTAATTCTTCGGTTCTGATTTATTTGGCCTGCTAAACGCTTTTTAAGCTCAGTATCAAAATTACCCATCCGCTTCTTGCTTTTTTGCCGAATTTTGTTCGTTTTTTTCCCCAGGTTTGCAACTGAAAAATAACTTATTTTTTTTAACATATTACATTTTGCTCATGCTTACCTCTCCTGTCAAAATTCCTTTCAGAAAGAACGAAAAATTTGATATTCCTGCTCAAAGCCTGGGTTGCCTAACTTCATTTACGTCAAAAAAAAGTAGTAAAAACAATACTACTTTTTTAAAAAGCTGCGGACTATCAACAGAAATTTTTTGACAGCAAAATTCCTTAAGCATTTCTGAAGCGTTTTTTTATATGAAGTTTTTGATTCCTTAGCAAGCTGCGTACAGGCCTTAACTATAGATTTCGTCTAAATAGCAAAAAAAAAAAAAAAAAAAAAAAAAACAGCGAAAAACAAAGGCAGTTTCAAGCAACTCTACCAAAAACCATGTTAAAAAAAAGTAAGAAAATTATAGTCGGTGTAGACCGACTATATGATACCCTATACCATGGTTTAGAGACCCTATTTCTTCGGTCCGACTAAGTGGTTATAGAAAATAAGCATAAAGCAAATTTGAGTATCATTGTTATTAATTATTTTGGCTGCAGATATGAAAAAGTTTATATCGGATGTTATATTTATATGGGACCTAAGTCGAAAAATGTACCGATCCTGTCCATATTTGTAAAATTCACTTATATTTTGAAAAAATTTATACAAACCAAATTTGAGAAAAATCTGTGCAATATTTTTGTTTTTTGATAGATTTGTGTGAAAATTGGGAAGCGGCGTTATATGGGGGCTATGACAAAGAATTGCCACATGGGTTTTTTTTGGACACCTGATAAATGGATGTAATAAACACACACAAACCCAATTTGACCGAGATCTATATGATAATTTGGATCTTATGGCAATTTCATAGGGGTCATTTGTATGGGGACTAGGTCTGAACATTGACCGAATTTCACCAATTTCAACAGCGTTCATTCTATGGCCGACAAAAGCTAACATACTAAATTTTATAGAAATATATTCATATTTGCGACCTGTAGTTTGATTAGAAGTTTTACATGGACACGCAGACGTACGGACGGACGGACGGACATCGCTAAATCGACTCAGAAAGTGATTCTGAGCCGATTGGTATAATAAAAGATGGGTCTAGGTCAAATATTTTTAGTATTTACAAACAGCAGCACAAAGTCATTATACCCAAACCACATAGTGGTTTAGGTAATGAGAGCACTCTTTGCACTTTATTAAGCATATCTTACATTAAAAAATCCATTAACATTCAAAACATGTTTATTGAATTGCCTGTAGATGCGGATATGCCAAAACCCTTCTACTTAATTATTCTACCTACTCAATGATGATAATAATTGATAACACGCATTCTTATGGCTAAAAACATATTTTTTTTTATTAAAAACTCTCAAGTTATTATCCAAATTTGTTACAAAAGAATTGTTCAAACCTAGCCAATATATTATAATATTGAATTTACATTAAGATATAGTTTCCGATTTGTGAGTTAATTTAATTGTGCCACTATGAAACAAATCATTTATTACACCAAAAAACAATACATTCATTATTAAATCCTAGTAAATAATGAACAATTTATGAATATTAACACACAATCAAATGCGAACATGAAGTAGAAATAAAAAACAGAACGTACTTTTAATTAGAATACAATGGTCAACCACAATACAATAATTAACTATTTTATAAAAGAACAAATTTAAAACGTGAGAGATTGAATGAATAGACTGACCAATAAACTGTTCATCTATAGCAACAGTATTTACAAATACGAGTACACACACGTAGTCACGTTCTGCATAACATAATGTTAGTGAATTAGTATATGTATGCATGTATATATGTGTATGTGTATTTTTAAATACTAATTTCAAATAGTATGAAGAATTTCGAAATTTTGATGTATATCGCAGATATAATATTTTACAAAACCAAAAAATGACAAGAAACAAAATTTTCGGATGGAAAATATTCAAATTATATAAGTATAAAGTTAAATAACAAATAAAATTCGAGAAATTAAAAAATATTTAATAAACTTTTAAGCGAAAAATTAAAAAGTCATACTTAGTAAATGATAATTTCATAATTTAAATAATTTAATTTTAATAACTTAAAAACTTATGCTGTTGCTTAAATAAGCAAAGCTTGTATTGGAAAAAATTTCTTATATATATTGAAAATAAAAATATAAAGTTGTTAAACTGTCAAGAGGTTCTTAAAATACCTATTCCTAACAAGATACATATAATAACCTCCTAAACACAAAAAAAAAAAAATACTTGACAGTATATATAAGAAAGACAACTTCAGTTCTATAGGAAGCCCACGTTAAAAAAGTGATATTCCAACTTTTCAATACACCCGGATTCTAAAAATAGCATATCGTCTCATGATCACCGAAATATCTTAACCGACTTAAAAGCCGTTTTTGGATAAAATCGATAATCTGTCATCCATTGAATCATCTATCAAAAAATTAAGTGTACATGGTTTTTTGTTAAAATTTTTCATGGCAACGAAGTGTCGCTTAGGTAAAATGCTCTTTAAAAATTGAATTAAAAATAAATGACACAAATCAAAATACTAAAAGTTATTACAGTAGCATTACAACAATATTACAAATAAATATCAAATTCGTTTTTTATAATCGTGCGAGGAATATTCCAAAGTTAAGTGTGTGTTTTTTTTCTGTGAATGGTTTTGGTACTGTTTTGGTTGGAAGAAATGCACACGATATTTAAGCAATATTGAGCCATCTGTGCATATTCCTCAAGCAAACTCATTTTTTTTTTTTTGGTATGTTCTCTATTTTGCAACCTGAAGTTTGAGTTAATTCATTACATAGTTTGTCTTCCACCATTGTAGATTGTAGGATATGTGCAATATGTATCGTTGTCTGAGCTGTTTTATATTGGTGGGAATTAACTTAGCGATTTTTTCCTTGAAATACAGCTCTTCTTCGATAGACATTTGAACGGACTCTTTTCAAAATTGAAACCTGATAGGACCTGATAAGATGTTGTTGCAAAAACAATGTATAATACGATGGAATTAATAAAATATAAATATTATAAGCCCATTGAAAAGAAAAGACCAAACACATTGTGTAACATGCATAAAAAATCACAGCACATAAATAAAGAAAAACAACATCACACAAAGACCAAAAAAAAACTGTCGCGAAAACCAGGAAACCGCTTTGATCTGTGGGAGTTAACACAAAGACGGACACTTGATTGCAGCTGATATTAAAAGTTTAGAATCTTAAGAAGTTGAGTAATATTAAGAAAAAATTCCCATTGGAGGAATCAGGAGGCAACATAACGAAAACTTTATCTGAAATTGAAATATATGGACGAGAAAACACTAACAATGGCACTGGGCAAATATTAATTGTATAAAACATACACAACAAACAAAAACATTTAATTTATTTTAAACTAGCTGTTCTTACCCGGTCTTGCACGGGATCCAAAGGCCTTTGACTTGAAAACTGGTTCACTATGCTTACCAGGCGCTGAGTACTTAGTGCCCAATGAACAAATTCCTCAATAAATAGCTTTCTCCCCAAAAATTTGATGAAAAAAATTCCCCAATGTTTACGTATTTTGGGGAGTAAACTCATTTTTTAATTTAATTTAGAATTTTTTGTTTTTTTAATTAAGAAATTTTTTAAAAGACGCTACAACAAAAATACTTCAAAAATAAGCTGCGAAACAGCTTGAAGTTTTTTTTTTTTTTTGAAGTTTATTTATTTTGCAAACATCAAATGTAATGGAATCGTTTACAAATTGAAAAATCAGAAGGTTTGAGAATTGAATTACTTCATTCAATATATGATCATCATTTAGCAGAGATGTCAAATTTATAAAAGTTTCAAAAATGGAAAATGAATGCGACGTTTAAAATTGTGCCGCAAGGTTGCTTTAAGCAACTTCTTATAGTATATGGTTGGGCTATTTTGATCAACATGTAATTACTGCACATACGTAGGTAAAATTTATCATAAGACTTTTCATTGAGCTGAGTTCCGCGAGCGAGCGCGTTGCGTCCGCGTCCGCGACCTGCTTCCGCGCGTTTGGCAGCCACACCATTGCTGCCACGCAGTTGTTGTCAACTTATTGTAATTACCAAATTATATTTTTCAGATTATTCTGATATTTTAGATAAGCTCTGTTCCGCGAGCACGTTGCGTCCGCGAACCGCTTCCGCGCAGTTGTCGTCAACTTATTTTAATCGCCAAAATATATTTTTCAGATCATTCCTATATTTTAGCTAAACTGTGTTCCGCGAGTGCATCGCGTCGCGTCCGCGCACCGAAATGATGCTATTGAAATGAATATGGATATAAAATAATTTTTTTGTAGGACAGATATTGAGAGCAGTATGCGGAATTTGTTAATTTCTTTCGGAGACATTTTTTTTTTTTTAATTTTAGGAAATAAGTTCTTTTATTTTTTAATTTATTCATTGGGGACTAAGAACGCGGCGCATGCTTACCATTACAACTTACTATGTTCATGCATGGAGTATTTTGAGTGTATAATGTCTGGTTTTTCCTTCTGGTACATATACGGGAATAGTATACTCCGGAGCAGGCGACATAAAGTTGTCTATGAAAAAAGCAGTCGTTTAAGGAGTTTCAGATTCCCTGGATTCAGCTTGTCTTAGCCACTGGATTTCTAGACGCACTTGAGTAGATTCAGGCATTTCCGCTTCTCTTAACAAAGCCTGCTGAGCTGCGTTAAGCGAGAGCGTCGAAACGGTGCTATTGGAAAAAATACAGATTTTGAATTCGTTTATTGTAGGACAGATATTGTGATCAGTATGCAAATTTTCACTAAAATAAATATATAACAAAATTCATTTAATAAGAATGTGTAAAAATTTAAGACCGAATTTGGGGAATTTGAATTCGTTTTAAAAAAATGGGGAATTTGTTCATTTCTTTTGGGGATCTTTTTTTAAATTTGGGGAATTTGTTCATCGTGAAGTTATTCCCGCGTCTACCAAATTTCAGAGAAATCCGTTGAAAATACAAATACAATATACCAAAAAACAGAAAAAGAATTGTATACCAAAAGTGGTCGCAAAAGTAGGCGCGGCTGGTAAGAATTATATGGCGACCTTGCCTGGAGTACAGAGATTGTGGTACCAAATTTCAGACAAATTCGTTGAAACATAAAAATTTTTATAGCGAACAAATATACCAAAAAAGAGAAAATGGATTGTACACAAAAAGTGGGCGTAAAAATAGGCGTGGCCAGTAAGAAGCATATGGCGACCTTGCCTGGAGTACGGAGATTGCGCGTACCAAACTTCAAACAAATCCGTTGAAAAATAAAAATTTTTATAGCAAACAAATATACCAAAAACAGGAAATGAATTTTGTATTAAAAGTGGGCGTAAAAGTAAGAGTAGCCGGTAAGAATTATACGGCGACCTTTCGTGGAGTATAGGTATCGTGTGCACCAAATTTCAGAGAAATCCATTGAAAAATAAAAATTTTTATAGCGGTCAAACAAACAAACAGAAAATGAATTTTATATATCTGTGGTCACAAGCATTAACCACCTAAGTCGAAAATCATGCTTTTGAGAAAAATAACTTTTTATATAAATGTAATGGGGCTTCATTACGAATTAGGTCAGAATATTTTCAGTAATAACTTTTTAATAAACAGTGTCAGAGAAATGGGGATTTCACGTAAATATAAAGCGTTTTTAGCAGAATATGATAGCATACATAACTCAAATCGTTCTTAAGTCGACCTAGGCGGCTATCGCTTGTGACCACAGATATACAGATCTATCTGTAGGCCACCTTCCAATTCTTCATGACGATCATTTATATACAACGAAAACAGGAATGGTGATAGCAGACAGCCTTGTTTGACACCTGATTCAGTTTCAAATTTCTCTCCATTCCATTCCATACTGTAGAGTTTGTGTTCTTATACACATTTTCAATAAAACTTGTTTGTATAAAGTAGGCCAGTTGCAGTTTATATTTAGAACTTTATCAAGGTAAACTTTTCTTTATTGCTGACTTTTGTAAGTTAAGAGTGATGACTATAACTCACAGGGCATACCTTCTAGGAATACATGTCCCATAAAATGATTGTATCGATGAACAATTTCTGGAATTGACACCTCAGTAAAGTTTTAATTTTGTTGATTCCATTGGCGATACGAAGACATTGGTTCAGTACCATAATCCGTGGGCAACAGCTGCACTGTGTTGTTGACAAACCATTTTAGAGCTATTATGTTATGGAGTGATTCTACTCTAAGACCTTACGAACCACGCTCTTTTGCTTTCAACTTTGCTTGTGAATCTAAAGCGTTTTTAGTAGAACATGATAGCAAAGATAGCCCAAATCGTCGAATACCATGCTTTCGAGAAAAATTACTTTTTATATAAATGTAATTGGGCTTCATTACGACTTAGGTCAGAATGCTTTCATTAATAACTTTTTATTAAACAGCGTTAGAGAAATGGGGATTTCACATATATACAAAGCGTTTTTAGTAGAATATGATAGCACACATAACTCAAATCGTTCTTAAGTCGACTTAGGCGGTTATCGCTAGTGACCACAGACATATAGAATAACAATAGACCTTTCACTTCAATATTAGTTTTGCGTTATTTCAATACAGAATAGTTTTATATCGTTTTAAAATTGCAGTTTTTTTTCAACCAGCTCATACTGCAAGAACCAACTAATAACATGATCTCTATTTTAAAGCAATTCTTAAAGAGTACGGTTGGAATGATACATAACCAACTATTCCTTTTAAAAGCTTGTCCTTGTAGGAGATAGTGATGACGCATTTTGTGACAAATTTTTGACATTATTTTTCTTTTTTTTTATCCTACGGCATCGGCCATAGTACGCCGACTGCGTTTCATAGTGAATATTCACCGTTTAAATTTTATTAATAAGAGAAAATTCTTTAATTTTATTTTTAATATATTAGCTTGCAGTGAATTTTATATAGATTTCGGTGTGCACGAATATTAAGAAAGTTACATCTACCGAAGGTAAAAAGAATGTTTACAGATACTGTTAACGGTTTCCTCGTTAGAATCTGTGTACTTAATCCCTACAAAGATATATGACAAAAGCTTTAACACCTAAATTCCAACTCGTAATTACCCCAAAAACAGGGTTAGGCTTTGCAAAGTGAGAACTGAATTCAACAAGCAAAATTACATAATTTGTGCCTAAACAATGAATTTCATTTCACTTCACGAGGTATTTAGGCAACATATAGATTTCCCATTCTAATAAGAGAAAAATATTTAAAATTTTCAGATTATAATTATTTCTTTCTATAGAAGACACGATCATTACTTTTAAAAACAAGAATTTTTAGTTGAAACTGACCAACAAGAAAAGCAATTGACTTAAAATCTAAGTGGTATTAAAATTAAAAATTTCATTATCGGCAACAATTTTAAAGTAGTTTTAATATTGAGTTGAAGACGCAGGTGCGGGGTATCAAAGACCCGGCACAGCCGAATTTAACATTTTTACTTGTTTAATAATATTTCTGACTTATGTTACATTTGTACCAAAACATTTGAATTAATTTTTAAAAGTATTTATTTATGTAACAAAAAATTTTTTAAAAATAAAAAATGAAAATATATTTTTTTAGAACAGTTTATCCTAACCTCCACAACTTTGATCAGTGGCTTGCCAGCATGACAGAGATATATTAGTAAGTGACTTAAATAAACGATATGTTGTACTTGCGTCACAAATATTGGCCAAAACAAAAAAAAAATGCAATAATTACACTAAAAGAGAACATAATTAATAACGAAACTCTCTTGTAAAGTTTTAGTTTTGTCGGTTAAGATTTTATGCCGGTCATGGCTCGATACACTTGACTGCTTTGGACGCTGTATTTTTGCTGAAATATAACTAAATTTTAGTTTTTATGTATTGTCGATCTTGTGTTGTAATAATAATTAGTTATTTATAGTTCGGTTCGAGATCATGTATACATTTTCTAATACTAGAAAAGATAATACTTTATGCAATGTAAGAGAACTATAAATAACTAATTATTATTACAACACAAGATCGACAATACATAAAAACTAACATACAAAACATACGGTCCAATGCAATTGTGATAAATCTGTTAAGATTTCACATGTCATTACAGTTCCCATCTATGGGACGTTTGGCAAAACAAAAAGAGCTTTTTTCACATTACGAGATTTGTAATTGATCAAAGCGATGTTAATGTAGAGAAAGCTATAAATTGGAAAAAACTCTGCTTGTTCGTTCTAACTCTGGTATGAAAAGAAAGAAAAAACATTTCTCATGTTCTTTTCTTTCTAATGTTGAGTTAAATAGTTGATTAAGCATGAGTTGAAGTAATAGGCAGAAGGATGCTGAAGATGAACAAGTCGCTTTGTTCGAAAGTAGCTACTCGATCTAGCGCTGTCTTCAATTTTTTCCAAATTTCTCTTACATTGCATAAAGTATTATCTTTTCTAGTATTAGAAAATGTATACATGATCTCGAACCGAACTATAAATAACTAATTATTATAACTAAATTTTTTACCATTATAAGCAAGCAAACACTTACAAACACACCAACAAAAATTATCTTTAGAATATTTTTATGACTGTAGTTTTAGATAAAATTATGATATTGGATAGAAATATTCAAGGATTTTTTTTTTTCGAGTTCCATTATTTTTAAAACATGCAGTTATTGTGTCAAATGTGTAAAATTTTTCACCATATTGTTTATATGCATGTAGTGGTAATTGTCGTACACTTGCCGATATGGTTGACTGGATGTTTTCACTTCATTTGCACATGAATGGAATGGATACTTTGTTTATTCTTTTATACAAATTATTGGATTTCCTAAAAAGTAATTTCGTATTCGAGCGACAGTAAATTAGGGTAACAGTAACGCTGGCCAAAATAAGTCCGATTGTCAACCTTAATTTTAGTGTACTGAATAATGCTTAAATCACGCCGAACAGTTTTAAAAAAATTTACATATCACGGTATTAAATCAGAATTTGAATGAGTTCTTCAAATTTCTTCATAATAATGGAATAAATTTAAAATAAAAAATTTTTTTCATAAATCCATTTTTCATAATTCTTAAATGAATTCGATATAATATTACTGAAAAGTAAGGGACTAAACTACTATTTCCACTAACTAATATTTCGATATTAAGGGTATTTTGTTTTCAGCATATAACACTTTCAAAAGGTAGCTAAAACATTGAGACATAGCTGGCGCTAATGCAAAGGGGTCAAAATCATATGTTATCGGGGTATCAACAAAATTGAACATTTCTGGAAGTAATTGCCACGCAGCTATACTAAACTTTTAAGCTATAAAAATTAAAATAATAATTTTATCCCCAGATGTGTTTTGATATGTATTTCAATTACAGAAGGAAGTTTTCATACCCTATACCACCATGTGGTTTGGGTATAATGACTTTGTGCTGCTGTTTGTAACTACCAAAAATATTTGACCTAGACCCATCTTTTATTATACCGATCAACTCAGAATCACTTTCTGAGTCCATTTAGCGACGTCCGTCCGTCCGTCCGTCTGTGTGTCCATGTAAACCTTTTAATCAAACGACAGGTCGCAAATATGAATATATTTTGATGAAATTTGGTATATAAGCTTTTATCAGTCACATGATGTACGCTGTTGAAACTGGTGAAATCCGGTCCATGTTCAGACCAAGTCCCCATACAAATGACCTCAATGAAATCGACATAAATTGCCATAAGATCCAACTTATCATATAGATCTCAGTCAAATTGGGTTTGTATGTGTTTATTATATCCATTAATCAGTAGTCTAAAAATAATTCCTATAGGATAATTCTTAGTTAAAGGCCCCATATAGGGCTGCTTCCAAAAAACAAAACAACAAAAATATTGCACAGATTTTTCTCAAATTTGGTTTGTATTTACTTTTTCAAAATATAAGTGACTTTACAAATATGGTCAGGATAACAATGCCACTCAAATTTGGTTTATGCTTATTTTCTATATCAAATTATTTGGACAGAAGGGATAGGGTTTCTATACCATGGTACAAGGTATCATAAAGTCGGTCTAGACCGACTATAATTTCTTACTTGTTTAATATTAATTAAATTAAACTAAATATGTTATTTTAAACGCAGATTTGATTTTCAATTTAATAAATTTAATTTGTTTCACATAAAACTATCCATGTCTGAACTTATTAAATAATAATTCATTGTAATGCAAGCGTGCGTCATTATATTTGTTAGGCTTACCAACTCTGGAGCAAGCTACATATAACTGAAAATGACTGAAACCAGAATTCTCAAAAACCAAGCCGCAAACTTGCATTGAGATTTGTTGTTTGGCATTGCATGTGTCGAACTAATTGGGTATTGTAATTCGTTTGGAATCATCGTAGTTCTTGGCAATATAATATGCTCTCCTTTGAATTTGCCATTGATAATTGTCCATTCAATAATGCTACGCAATATTTATTTGATAAGGAACAGCATTCCCCTATGTAATTGTGGTACATTTAGGTTTCGAGGTAGTATAACTGGTAATCCAACTTGCAAGAAGAAATTATGTAGTGGAAGACCTGGCAAATCATGTGACTTTAAAAAGTTCCTTCGTTGGTGATCCTGACGTGTTCAAATGTAGAGTTCTAACCAAATTTCGCATACGAAATGGTCAGAGTCACTGAATGATGTTGATCAACCCCAGCACATAAATCAGTGTTGATATTAAGCTTTATTGCACTTTTTCGTTTTCCCTTCAAGTTCTTGAAAGGTGATTGGCCAGTAACTAAACACAATGAATATGCGGTATTACTGGAATAGTTCTTTATTTTGGTAGGGTTTATTAAATTTAAATGAGTTCATGGCCAAAATAAAGTCAATAAATTTTCTATTTGAGAATTTATACATATAAGGACTGAACCAGTCATGGGCACTCTTAGCGCCATTATTAAAACTTGCCTTTAAAGTAAAAGCTATTTAAATGCAACTTTAGCTAAAGTGAGCAATAAAGTTACTTTTAACTTATCTTCGTTATTACAACTTTCTAGTAAAATAAATATTTTTTGCAATTGTGGCAACACCAAAGGAAACACCGATTACTTTTGACCAAATGGATTGCTTTATAAAAAAACGTAGTGACAACGTTCCTTTATTTGATCGCAAACAAACAACAAAAATAGAACAAAAAAACATTTATTATAAGTTTCATCTTTGTTGTAAATGCGTAATAAAATTTTTTTTAAAATATACAAACATATATTATATATTTACATATACCTGTAAATAAATTTATTTCCAAAAATAAATTTATGTGTATTTCTTCTTCATAGATCAGAAAATTTGTCAACATTATGTACAAAAATCTCACATTAAAAGCTAAAGGCAACAATATCTTTTGCTTATCGGTCACTGTTAGCTTTAAGTATAGTTGTAATAACGAAAAACTAATAATCTAAAGAGCAAATCTCTTCAGAAACTCACACTGATGGATTAACATTTCAAAGATTATCTTTAACAATAATACACCTACCAATTTTTGTGGAGGTATCGCTTCGAAGGTATTAAAATAACTGCAATAAGACAATGTTTTCATATTTGTTTTAAATTTTTTTAAAGCATGCCAAAGGCCATAATCATCCAATCATTAATTCAGGGAGGTAAATCTAAACAATTAAGAAAATTATAGACCGACTATATGATACCATATACCATGCGTTTAGAGACCCTATCTCATAGGCCCAACTAACTGGACATAGAAAATAAGCATAAACCAAATTTGAGTGGGATTTTTATTAATTTTTTTGGCTGCAGATATGAAAAAGTTCATATCGGATGCTATATCTATATGGGGACTAGGCCCAAAAATGGACCGATCCTGACTATGTTTGGTAAAGTCTCTTGTATTTTGCAAAAATATATACAAACAAAATTTGAGAAGAATCAGTGCAATATTTTTGTTTTTTGATAGACTTAAGTGAAGATCGGGAAGCAGCTCTATATGGGGCCTATGATTAAGAGTTGTCCCATAGGAATCATTTTTGGACTACTCATTAATGGATGTAATAAACGCATACAAACCCAATTTGAGTAAGATCTATATGACAATTTGGATCTTATGGCAATTTATGTCGATTTCATAGGGGTCATTTGTATGGAGCTAGGCCTGACCATGGACCGATTCTCACCAATTTCAACAGCGATTATCCTATGGCCGATAAAAGCTTATGTACCAAATTTTATCAAAATATATTCATATTTGCAGTTTGATTGCAAGGTTTACATGTACACACAGACGGACGGAAGGACGGACGGACATCGTTAAATCGAATCAGTTAGTGATTCTGATTCGATCGGTATAATAAAAGATGGGTCTAGGTCAAATATTTTTGGTAGTTACAAACAGCAGCACAAAGTCATTATACACAAACCACATAGTGGTATAGGAAATATAAAACATATATTATTGCTGATAATCTTTTATTCGTTTGTCTCAAATTTAATGAGTAAGTTATTTCAGCTTCCTGATCATAAAGAAAAATTCAAGGACAAGTTTAAAATTTAGTACAAAAAAGAAAACTTATAATTTTTAATTTAGATAAACAAAATTTACCAAACTTTACGCTTATTCATTTAAAGCAAGTACAAAATTTACTACGCTATCCTACATCTCCACCGAACCTTCTGGTAGCATCTCGTACCTAAAACGTTAACATGAATATTTGGTATTCTGTAACTCTCGTGTCCGGAAACGTTGATCACATTGATTACGAACTCTCATTTCGAAAGTAGTGTAAAATTAGCAGATTTAAATTTTTTTAATATAAATTTGATTCAAACGTTATTTTATTTTAATAAGATAATATTTTAAAATTAGGAAATATTGCTTTTTAAACTCTTTCTTTTAACTCATACTCTCTGTCTGTCCATCTGTCAGTCAGTCTGTATGTCTGGGCCAACCCCTTTCCCCCTTATCCAATTGATCTGAAACTTGGCCAATAGTCTTTTTGTGACCACAGATTAATTTTGGGTTAGCCACATACAGCCACGTAAAGTCACGGAGTGATCTAAATGTAATTTCCCCTCATTCGATCGATCTGAAACTTGGTCCATACACTTGCTGTCAGAAAAAGATTAACTTTGACTTAATCACGCACAGTCACGCATGGTCACGCACGGTCACGGAGAGATTTAAAATGGATTTCCTCTCATCCAATCACTCTGGAACTTGGTCGATATACCTGCGGTAAAGAAAGATTAACTTCGACATAGTCAGACACAGTCACTCATAGTCACGCACAGTCACGGAGTGATTTAGAACCCATTTCCTCCTATTCGATCGATCTAAAACTTTGGCCATAGGCTTGTGACCAAAAATTAATTTTCCAATGGTCAAGAGTAGTCACGAACAGTCACGGGGAGATTTGAAACTCATATGCATAAGGAAAGAAAGAGTTTAAATAAAAAGTTTTTAGTTTATTGATAATTTGTAAATAATCATTTTTTTTTTTCAAAATTTTTTTAACAATTCGATATAACTCATATACGAGAAATGTTTAATAAATAGAATCTTTTGTAAGTCTGCGCAAGGTTGATTCTGATTAGGAAATAACGAATTTAGATTTTAAAATTATAATATTTGGGACATTGCGCTGCTTAAAATTTCAATTATTGGAAGCATTACATACCAAACTTATCATTTTTGATTGGGAAATTTGACACGTTCCCTCATATGAATCACCACCATACGCGAATACCATAAATCCATATAGGTTTGAGAAAATCTTTACCAATTTGAATCCTATTACCGTGAGGATATAAAGGGATTTGTGTGTAAGAAAAAAATATACAAAATGGTTTTTCTAAAAAAAGACTTCATACAAATAAATTTTTTGTTTATAGAACAATTTCTTCTGTAGTAAAGGAATTTCCTCTATAGCTTTAAAGTGATTCAGTCTGCAAAACTTCATGACCTTCTATTAAAAACGCTCCACAGATTCTCACAAAATTTAGTGTATACCATAAGTCTCTGAGATCTTTTCTTTTCAAAACCTTCAGAATTCAAAGTTCGTTAGTTTTAAAGACTATATAAAAAAAGCGATAATAATAAAATTTTTCCTTTAGAAGAGTCTAATGTCTCTTCTATGTATCTTAATGTTTGTTTCTTTAGAAAAACTCAATTAAAGCACTTCTTATAAAAAATATGTTTCTAAAGACCTGTTTCTGTAGAAAAATTACTAACATAAATCTCTTTCTTTCCGGTTGTCAAAAAGTTCAAGGACGACGAACACATTAAAAAATGGCTGACGTTGATGTAGATGTACCCTCAACTGCCCCCGCTGTTAGCGGCACCATGGATATCAATCAAGCTTTACAAGAAGTTTTGAAGAAATCTCTGATCGCCGATGGTCTTGTTCATGGTGTCCATCAAGCTTGCAAGGATTTGGACAAGCGCCAAGCTGTTTTGTGTATCTTGGCTGAGTCTTTTGATGAACCCAATTATAAGAATCTCGTTACTGCCCTCTGTCATGAGCATCAAATCCCTTTGATCCGTGTCGATTCCCACAAGAAACTCGGTGAATGGTCTGGTTTGTGCAAAATCGACAAAGAAGGCAAGCTCTGTAAGGTTTGCGGTTGTTCCGTTGTTGTCATCCAGGACTTAGGTGAGGAAACCCAAGCCTTAGATATCGTCAAGGAGCACCTCAGACAAAACGCCTAAACTATTTGGGTTAAGTTCGTTGCCGGGTTCATTGTTGATGATAACGATGCATCTTGTTTTTGTTTTTATCAAAAACACACCAAAATAACCTGTGACTAAAAAAACATTTTAGTGTTGATTCAGGTTAAAGATATTTTTATTAAATTTGAAAAAACAATAAATACTAAAAAAAACAGAAAAAAAAATCTGAAAATATTTTCTAAATTTTTTTTTTATAGAAGAAGCACAATTCTATGAATTTTTGTTTAGGTTAAAGTACTCAAGATCTATGGTCGTTTCCATAAAATTCATGTGAGTATGACACAGAGAATATATATTTCTGAAAACATTGTGTTTCAAACGGCAACAATATTTTGTGGTTCTGTTAAAAACATGATACATTGTCGAATTTAAAAAGCGAAAAATAATGTAATTAACATTATAAAACAGCCATTCTACGGGGTGATATATTGCAAGCCAGTATAGTACAATTCGAATGAGTTTGCCGTTCTTAGTCAAAACTTTTTTACGGCCTTTAATATTTTTTTCTTATCCTGATGTATGTTTGCTTACTTTTAGAGCTACAACTGAGGAACCATTGATGATTTCTAATTTCATTCTTCAGCAAAATTGCAGCTAAGGCCTAAATAAATATTTTTTATTAAGACGTCCACGTAAAAAGTGGATCAAAAATACTGCTGTATGTTTGATTAAATGTCAAAAATATTACTTATACGTATACATCTGTTCTACTATCCTCATAAATAAAAATCATATACCCTGAATGTGTACTTTTATTTAAAAAAAAAATAAAAATATTTAGAGGCTATTTACGGAAGAACGAAATAAGAAACCATGAATGGTTCTTGAGTTATAGCCTAAAAACTAAATAAAAACAAACATCAAGATAAGGAAAAACTATAAAAAGTTACAAAGAAAATTGACCTGAGAACGCAAAACTATTTGGAAGGTTACTATACAGACCTAGTACTTTCACCTTACACGGAATTTTTCACACCCATAATGTCTGTTCTACTGTGTTATGAAATACCTTAAATGTCTCTACAAAAATCAAGTCACTACAAACATAAAAAATAATTAATTTTTATAAAAACACTATGGGCTAAGGACATGCCTGAAAATTTTAAATTTTAATTTGAAAACGAACACTTGCAACAAAAGACTTCACGTATTTTAAGTTTCTTTTTTTATTGATTTAACGAGTGTCATCAAATAGCCGATATTCTCAAATGTAAACATAACATATAAGTTATTTTTTTAATTATTGGTAAAACTAGCGCTTTTAGTGGTTTTCACTTAGTCATAATTTAGCGTCTTTTAGCGCCCTGTGATTCCAAAATGAATTATTAACTTAAAATTAAATTCTAAAAAAATATATCTATAATATTAATAAGCTAGTCGATTTCTTGTGACCGATGCTATGTTCTACCGTTTTATCCCGATTTTCACCAAATGTATACTATTTGAAAGTTTGTTAGATTTATCGTCATTTTTCAGACATATTGCAATTACTACTGTAATTAATATGCAATTTTAATTTTATTTAAATGGTGCGTGGTAAAGAAGAAGAAAGCATATATTTCAAAAATTCATAACTGCACTGTATTCTTAATCGGACCGGTTTCTGGCATTTCAGCCTTCATCAGCGATTTATTGAACATTGTGATAATTGTTATGTTTTTTTAATTGAATAGATTGTTTCTATATGAAAATTTTTTCTACTTAGGGCGGCCGTGAGGTTTCGAACCATGAACCTTCTCACATACACTCGTACTTGCACTTTTTGGTCAGCGCTTTAACACACTCACCTAAAGTCAGGCCTACGAGCAGTGTGGTTAGTTTTCAGTTTTCGTACCATACAGCTTTACTTTGTATTAATTTAAGAAGATACAATTCTGTCCAAACAAACAATCGTTATTTTTGAATTTTGAATATTTTTTGCATTTATACTTCTAATTTCCACTATTCTCAGTTTTTCGTAAGAGTTGTCATATGTGATGTACGGTTTTTGTACATACCTAGATATGCACTTTACATATATTTGAGATGACGCTTTGAAGCGAAGAAAAATTTTTTGTTTGTTAGATTTATCGTCATTTTTCAGACATATTGCAATTACTACTGTAATTAATATGCAATTTTAATTTTGTTTAAATGGTGCGTGGTAACGAAGAAGAAAGCATATATTTCAAAAATTCATAACTGCACTGTATTCTTAATCGGACCGGTTTCTGGCATTTCAGCCTTCATCAGCGATTTATTGAACATTGTGATAATTGTTATGTTTTTTGAAAGGCATTTTAATTTAGCCGTTTTATACATTTACAGATTTTAATTTTTTCCTTTATTTTGAGTAAATTACATTTAAAGTTGCTACTAACACATACATAAAATAATACGTATGCTATGTGTATTTTATTAAATTTGTTAATGTGTTTTTTAATGAGTTTGTTATCTTCATTCACAGTAATAATAAACCATAAAAGAGTTGGTTTGTGAATTGGCTAATTTGAAAAATAAAGCTGCCTAGAAATTGCACTCGAATTTTGAGCGCTGGAATCTGCTAATATTAATAATAACCTATACTTTTAAAATAAAATAAGTGATTTTATAAGTCTGTGTATATTTTTCTTTTTTTCTTTTTTAAAAAAAATTTTGTTCAGAAATGGTAACGGCATCAATATTATTTTATTCCTAAATACAGATAAGAAGTTACAACGAAAATACGAGTATCTTAACACACGTTGTTTCTTCTTATTTTTTTTCGCATATATTTTCTTTTTTGATGAAATTGTCTTTGAAAAATATGCCACTTATTACGCTTAATGATAAAACAGTTCAATTATATACAGTTTGATTAAAATATGGAATGAGACAGAAGTACGTGCTAAAATTATTAAATATTTTCAACATAAGTTGGCCAACTATTATCAGACACTACGAGGAAGGACATTAATTAATTAACTAGAATATTGTTGTTTTTTGTATGCTTTTTTTTAATAAATTGTTATATGTATGTAAGTAAAACTGGTTCTATAAGTATTTTAAGTAAGATTGTATGAGCGTTTAACAGATTCGTACTGTAACAAGACTTATGTCTCGTCTTGTATACAAAACATCAAATAAAAATATAAATAAATAAATTAATTAAAATTAATCTGACCATTGAAAGGGAACATACTTCAGAGGTCTTTAAGGCCAGGAAAGTAGGAAGCATATTGAAAAGAGCTCCCAACACATCCGCTAGAGAAGCAACCCGATTAGCTAAGTACTCGGCCTATTTGGTATGAAAAGCGAAAGCCAATGTTGGTTTGAAAATATAGAATTGATAACTTTATCATACACTTAATAAGAAATCATATTAACAAAAGCTTGAAATGTCATGAAAATAATTTAATTGTGGTTCCTTATTATGCCAGCGATGAATATATATATTCAAATTTACAAAGTGGATATGTACCACCTGAGGCTTTCCTATACCTCTATAGTAAAGGTTATATACAAAATGAAACAGGCATACCTATACTGTACCACATATACAGACGAGCCAATATAAAAGCTATATATACCAATCAACCTACAACTGATAATTGCAGAATTGATACAAGCATTTACTTACGAGATAAAAATATAATCCCAAACCTAAACAAAAAAAATACTGGTGCGTTAATGAATAGTTTTACTACTTTCAACATTTTTATCCTTCGACTACAGTTTTATCTTACCTAGTATAAAAGTAATTTTTTCTCTTTACATTTTTTCATTACATATCAATTATATTATCTACAAAAACTCTTAAGTTGTGTAAAGACCATAAAAAATTAAAAAGAAATTAAATATTTTACTAATATATAAAATACTAGATGTAACCCGGTGTGCTTCGCTACCCCTCTCCCCGAATCGTAATGAAAGGACCCACGCAAAGTCCCAAGGCTCTCACTATTACAGTAATTCACATATATGTCACATTTAATATTAAGTTTGTATGGGGGTGCCACGCGCATTTGTCCAATCCCGCCCATTTTTTTGTCGGACTACTAACATTAATAATAGATAACCTGAGACATTTTGCAAAGCTTTCTGTATCATAATACTCAATATATATGATAATAAAACGTACTTTGTATGGGAGGTGTCACGCCCACTAAAATTATTTAAAAAATACAACCTGTGGAACTTCCCATATCCGCAGTAAGACTCTTTGAAAATTTCAGGAAGGTCAGATGAGTGGTTAAGGAGATTACCTCCTACAATCAAACAAATACACATTAACTCTTTATTATGCTAGTATAGATTAGATTAGTATAGATAGATTTTTTTATTTCGATACTTGCTGATAC
Source organism: Cordilura impudica (assembly GCA_963682025.1). Classification (NCBI taxonomy): domain Eukaryota; kingdom Metazoa; phylum Arthropoda; class Insecta; order Diptera; family Scathophagidae; genus Cordilura; species Cordilura impudica. The sequence continues at coordinate 91,197,822 of OY821520.1, forward strand.
ACAATTGTTTTTGTTTTTTCATTCGGTACAACAATTATCAGATTTTTCGTCGTTCCTACCCTGGAGCAAGGTACATGTAGCAGCCCATGAGAAGAGCAGGGACTTTCCATAGATCTGGCAACACTTAGCTATTGGCCTTGAACCTAAAATACAAACACACAATACCTCTTTATTATATTAGTATAGATATACCTGAGTACCCGAATATGAGACTATATTTAACAAAATATAAATATACACTATTTGTTTATTTTTAGTTTTATTATATTAATTTTGCATTCATAAACGTTATAAAAAAAAAACAAACAAAAAAAAAATATAGAAAGTTCGCAAAGTTTCAGAGAGATTTAGCGGAAGATTTGGTGTCCACAGGCCAAACATTTTTTAATGACTTTTATAGTATTTCCTTATCTTGATGATTGTCTGTTTAGTTTTTCGGCTATAACCTAGGAAATAGCTTCAGCAAATTAAGTTGCACTATTTTTATCGAATGAACTCTTTAAAATTATTTCATTTTTCCCCCTTTTTCAATGAATTTTTAAATATCGTATATGCAGGGCGTATCACCTATCCATCATCTATCAACAGAGTAGAGAGAAGTATACGTATGTGTGATGAGTTTAATGGTAAATCAAATATAAATCAGTAATTTTTATTCTATTTTGACATGGATTTTAATACATTCATTTGTTTAAGGTTTAGCTAAAATTTTAATGAAGATTGAAGTGAGAAATAGTTCTTGAGTTATAGCTGAGAAAAAATAAGTGAACAAAAATCAAGACAAGAAAAAAATATATAAGGTCATAGAAAAAGCATGGCCTGAGAACTCCAAATCTTTTTGATGTTTTACTACATTGGCATAATACTTTCACGCGGACTTGAAATTTCTCACCCCCACACAACGATGTCGACAATGTTTTACAGTTTAATGACAGACTTGCGAACGATAGAGCTATGCAGAATAGGTATTAGTACAAAATAAGTATATATGAAGTTTTTATTTCATATTATTTAATAATTAAATGAACGTTAATTCATTCATTTAAAAAAATATTGTTGGCGTTCTATTCTAAATTTTCATTAATTGAATTTATAAGTTGGCAAATACAAAAATATATACCAAAAATCATAAAATTTTACTATTGAAACTAAAATCTTGGGATAGACTCGTAGCATTTCTCACAAGTGTAGAGAAGATAATTAGTAAAAAAAGTTATGTTTTTAAAACTGTTACTTTTAAATATTCACAAAATATTCATCAGATCAAAATAACCTTTGAGATTTCGGCATTTGAGTATACATCGTTGTAAAGAATGTCTGAATTCTTTTTACCTAAGAACATGGTTAGAATCAGATAAAATTGAATATCCTAGACCACTTCATTGAGCTGTTGTTTTACGAATTTTCAATATTCACACCGCCATATTTCCATAACTGCAAGAACTAGAGATCCAAAATTATAAATATTTTTTTTTTAATATGCAAAAAGATAATTTTCTTCGTTGATCATAAAGAGAATTAGCCGCTTATAACATTAAGAAAACTATTTTCAAAAAAAATTTAATGTTTTATTAGATTCCCCTTATGCAGTCTATGTAGCCACCGCCACTGCTTTTATTTACCCACCTAGTGGCTATTTTCTCTCATCAGTAGCTTGCATTGTTTGTGTTACGAATAAATAATGAGTATGAATGCATTTTGTTTTGAGGACTCTGTGAATTTCTATTCACCTGGACCTTTTGGACAAAAGATAAATGATAATTATGAGACTATTGATGAGAACAACGATGTCTATGATGACAATATTAACTACAGCGATGAATGGCAATGGTGTTGCCATTTAAATGCAAATCCATATTCTATTGAAGCAGCCAGTGTCTCTTTTGTTATATCGACAATGGTCATTTTGAGTTTTCATAAATTTACCAATTGTTGATTTATCTATTTTGTAAAATTTCCATAGAAACTCAAACAAACCCACACACAATGTACATAATACTTGACAATTGTATGTCTGACCCATTGGTGTCTAAACTTAAAAGTGTTGCAATTAGCCATGTTATTGTTCGTTCGTTTTTAACAAAACTGAAATCATGTTTGGAATTAAATTTTTACTTCTCCAAATGCATGCGGTCAAATATTCATCAATTATTTATTCTACCTGACGTATAAGTAATATATATATATTTTTTTTTTTTTTTTGTAATTGCTTTTATTCAATTTTACTCTCGTATACAACGTTTTCATAACAAGTATACGTCACATGTAAACTAAATATTAGTTTTGAAATAAAATATAATTAAATTTCTGTACAATATTGCAATCTTTAATATGTTTTCATTTAAAAAGCTGTTTGTTAACTATAAAATTGTACTTTTAGTTCATTTTATGCAGTTTTATGTTTGTTTAGGTATTAATTAAACAAACCATAAATAAACAAAAAACATACAAATACATGTGTAACATACCTTAGTAAATAAATATAATAAAATAAAACTGTACAAAAATCTTTGTGTGTATTAATGGGTGACTGTAGGTGTATATTTCTATATACTCATGTTTATTAATATGAAGTTTCACAATGACCATCACAAGGTAAGAAAAAGTTTTCGTTAAAAAAAAAGAGAAAAGAGAGAAGGATTTTTTAATATTTACGAATTTTTGCGGCCCTTAGAAAGCACATCCATTCAAACAATATCATTTATTAATTCAAATATTGGCAGAAATTTATCGATTATTATAGAATATCAGTGAAATAATTCTATAATTTGTAATGGTTGTAGATGTTTTCGACTTGCCATCAATTTATCGTATATGAAAAATAGTTTTCGACTCCTAAAGAAGAAACTTCTGCTCCTAAAGGTATCTTGTGCCTAGATTATGAAAGACAATTATTAAAATATGATAGTCAATTGTATTTTATTAAGACATATACTCTAAGAATTAGTCATTAGCAAATACAATTGATTGAGATTTCAAATGTATTTTAATTGCTCTCCGCAAACTGCTTCTACTTCATGTACAAGATAAGTTAGGGGTCGTCTAAAATTTTCCTGCAAAATGGATATGACACAGAACAGAGAAAGCAAGATAACGAAGATTCTCATTCAGATTATCTACTAGAATGTCTTACAAAAAGGATGAAACAGTATCTTTCTTATTAATTTTCAGTATCTGAGTTCCGTACATATAGATATATAAAGCCCTGACAAAAGGGGTGTGACCCACTCGACATATTGCAGACAGGATAATATTTTCTACAGATAGACAGTCATTCTCTATTTATAAAGACCGAAAACTTATATAGTGTATAGGGTATTCGGAATTTATTTCTACGATTTACAAATGGATTAAAAAAATAATATATGCCCTCTGCATTCTATACCGCAATATGTCAAATCTAAAACTCAAAGTTGTTCACAATACTTTAAACAAACTACGAAACTCAACCATTTTTAAGCTAATATTTTTATTCTTAGATCTTCCGACCACTGCATTCATTTTAATATATACATACATTTTTTTTTTTTTTTTTTTTAGATAAATGCTTTCTCCAGTACTTGATAGAATACTTTGTCCAAATGAAAAGGTTACTTTTCAATTCAGTTCATTTGAGAGTACAATTTTCTTTAGCAACGGATGCACCGTTTTTAAAATCAGTGTTAATTTCATGCAAATATCTTCATTGGTAACGCTCGCTTAAGTAAAGAGCCGCAAGTGAATTTGGAGTTTTTAAAATTTCCGATTTAATTGAACACAGAAAATCCACTAAATTTTGTTAGTGGAAATAAATTTCTATTGCAGGCTATAACGAGAAAAAAAATATTTGCAAGTGACCCACTACACTTGTAGAGATTTTCGTAGCATTGACTATACAGCGTTAAACCAGTGTATTGATTGTGTTAATTGGAATTCAGTTTATGGTCTTGAGAATGTTAATGATCAAACTGCTTTGATCCAAAATAATATTCTCACAATATTTTATGAAATTGTGCCTGAAAAAACAAGAACAGTTAAACCTATAGAGCCTCCGTGGTTTACTTCAATTATTAAATGTTTAATTGGTAAGCGAGATTTGGCATATAAATGTTGGAAGAAATTTAAAACACCTAAGTTACAGTCATTGTTCAAATCTATTAGAAAGGAAGTTATGAACAGCATATGTATTGCAAAATCCAGTTAATATTGACAGAAATTCTCTCCAACTATTGATAGCAATACAAAATGGAAAGAGGTCAGTGAAATAGGTATTGGGAAAAGAAATCCTTGCACTGTTGGTTCTGATGTGGACGTTGATAAGTTAAACAACAAATTCGTCGAAATTCAAGTGGATAGACCAACTGAAAATGAGTACGAAAAAATTAAATTCATACTGTGCCTATTAAAAATTGTTTTGATCTTCGATGTGTGCATCAATCTGAAGCTCTTAAAGTATTACATCAATTAAGTCAAATGCTATGGGCTTAGATGAAATTAATCCAAGATTTTTAAAAATTGTAGTTCCAAAACTTCTACCATTTCTTACGTATTTAACTAATACAATATTAACAAAATCAATTTTTCCTGACATGTGGAAAAAGGCAAAAATCATTCATATTCCAAAGAACAACAGCGACTTCCGACCAATTGCGATACTACAATTTTTATCCAAGGTTATGGAAAATCTTTTGTTCGGGTAAATGAATGAGTACTTAAAGGATCAAAATCTTCTTACGGATGGACAATCTGGTTTTAGGCAGGACAAAAGCTACATTACGGTTGTGATCGATGTAGTAGAAGAAATTAGATCAAAAGTGGGTAAGAATATGATATCATTTCTTGTGCTTTTAGATCACAGTAAGGCTTTCGATACTGTTGATCACTCGCTTCTACTCACTGAACTCAAGAAAATCTTTAATTTCTCCAACTCGGCTAATAAACTTATGCCCTCTTACCTTATTAATGGTAAACAAGTAGAGTGACTTTTACTGTACAATCATCGACGCCGCACAGTGGCGTCATTTGAGTTTTTTCATTGCAAAAATCATATCTTTTGAAACGAATAACATAATTGAACACTTTAAACAGCTTATGATAGATAACTGTTCAGCCTATAAAATGAGTGTTTGGAAAGGGTGCTACGCTTTGCAGGGGCCTAGTTATGGGTTATCAAAATTAAAATTTGTAGAAAAATCAACTTTATGGTAACTAAAAACAATTATTTCTACATTTTTAGATTGGTTTTATTTTTTTTCTTTAGGGTTTTATGTTCTAAATTATTACCCAACAAATTAAAAAAAAAATTACTTCTTTTTTAAATTTATTTTTTCAATTTTCTGTAAAATATTCATCACAATTCGTAAGAGAAGGTATATCTAAAAGACTAATCATTTCTAAACTATAATTATTTTCTAACTCTATTCGTGACTTCACATGCCGCAGGGAAGAAATAAGTGAATCGAAAGATGCTGCCAACATGTTGAAGAGGTCCTCATTTTGCCTTACCCTTGATGCTTTGAATGTGTTCTGCAATCTATATTTTTTATAAAATTTGTTAAGAGACCCCTGTACTTCTTCAGAAAGCTCTCCAATTGGCAAAGACTGGTACTCAATTATATCTTTGCCATGCGCCAATATTTTACGGACGGTCGGGGTCAACTTCTTCTGTGGCTACATTTCTGCTAAAAGAGATGCAGTTTTCGATGCAGATTCTCCATATTTTGTAGAATTGACATTTATTTTGCAGTTTAAAACATTCAAGATCGTTCCCAATCTTTTCACAATTTGATTGTCAATTCCAGTGATTCTAGTTACTGCTTCATCATTTTCAAAAAATCTCCTAGAAGTGTTTCCATCGTTTGAGTTACCGTATCCTTGCTTGGGACAGTCTACTTTTAGTCCAACTTGTTTAAAAAAAGCATCCTGTATTTGCTTCTTTCTTATCTTTTCCTTATCCTTTATTGATGTATTTTCATCGAAGTTTTCCCCCTCTTGTGGTAGGGTATACGCCAGCTTTAGCAAGAACTCCATACACCTTATCCTTGCGTGCAATGGTGACATTCCATATTCGTAATTCTCCTCGTTTGTAGAATCGTTTAAATTACCAAAGTTCTTCTGACTCTTTTTGCAAATCGGGCATGACAATGTTGAGGTTGTTCCTGTCAGTTCGTTTACGACTTTTCCGTCAACCATGGTCAGGTGGAACTCGTAATTGCATTCAATATATTTTCCTTCTCCAATTTGCAGCTTTGTAGGCTTAATCTTGCTTATTTGTTCTTCAATGTCCTTCACCGTGGTCCTTATGAGTTCTGCCGATTCCCTTGAAAACTGAAACATTATTGGTCGGCAATAATGCACTGATGACGGACGTGGATTTTTCCAGTGTAGGGAAACATCAGATTTTAGCCGCAAAGGAACAACAGATGCCATAAACATATTTCCGTCCGATATTGTAGCGTCATCGGAAAATATCCTTTGTTTATAAACGCTTTGTCCGGATGATCCATCGCAGCCCCATTTGCTGATCAATGTCAGTTTCTCAGGAAGAATTTTCACCTCATTTTCAGGAAGACTCTCCAACAACCGTTTTGCTGTATGGCCCATGGGATCCTGCAGATTGGCTTTCACAGAGACTTCCGTAAACTCCGCATGCAGTGGTCGTGAATTTACTTTGGCTTGCGTAATATGCTTGTATCCTGGTAAAACGTCAGGCCCGTGGTGCATCAAGAATGCCCGTAGTATCTCATATTTTTCTTTGGAACGTTGTAAGTTCATAAACAAGGCCAAGGCTTCTTCGAACCATACTTTTTAATGTGTGCGTTTGTGGGCGTGGGAATGTTTTCCTTAATCCTTTTTAGGCGCAGTGAGTTTTCATCAACAACAGATTTTGTAATCTGCGACCTAACTCTTTCACTATCCTTTGTATATTTAACAGACAGCGCGTCCGACAAATGCTTCGTGGTCAAGTCATTGGTGGCATCGGCAAGTTTCCTCTTTCTTGTGAAAATTGAACACTCCTCAATACTTTTTTTTTGGCCTTCCTTTTGCTCCTCTGGTTGATGTGGTGGGTTTATCTACTGCCAATATATCCAGAATGGTGTCTTCATTAAGCCAGTCCTCGTATTTGGAGTTGAAGTTCTGAATGGTTCGATTAGATTTCACCCATTTTGCCTTAATATTTTCATATATCAGATAAAAATTATTTTTTATAATTTCGCTTCTCTCAATATGTCCGTATAAGCAATCAAGTTCTTCTAAAGCAGCTTCCGTGAAAAACTTTGGTGTGGTTGACCTTCTAAACAGTTAAAATAATTTTAAATTGTTCAACGCCATGTTTTCAGTACTTAAATTGTTTAACGCCATGGTTTCAGTACTTGTTGCGCCAACTTTCAGTCGTAGACTAATCCAGGCATTATGCTTATTTTGCAATATATAGGCTTATGCTACCATGCCTAAAAATTTACCTGTTCCCTGCATACATATGAATTTAGGCTGAATTATGCAATTTTGATATTACGCTCGTGTCTAAATAAGATTTGTGCCTACCTGGAAGGACCATAAGTCAATATTGTTCTTGACCATTTGTACTCCAAAGTAATTTTTAAGTGAGGTGCGTACCTGCGAATTTAAATGAGTAGTTTTTTGTGCATCCTGTGTCTGTAACAGAATATTGGGAGTAGACTTTGGCAGAGGCTCACAGGTAGACAACCGACTTAAAATGCAATTTTCAAACTATTAGATCAAACTACTGCCAGTCAAAACATGTAAGGGATGCACGCCATACAATTTCTGCAACCATGTCTTTTTAACCTTTTTTTACCTCTAGAAGCCAAACGGGCACGTATGGGCAGATAAGACCTTTTGAATTATGTAAAGAAATAATCAAAGAACATGTTTTGCAAATATGGCAGATATAGAAAAATATAGATTTGTTTTATTTTCCGTCAAATTTGAAAAATAGTGAAAAAACGGATAGTTTTTAAATAGTGATTTACCAGGAGAAACACAAAGCAAACAGTTAATTTTTTTTTTTTCATTATACATTTAATAAATTCATCAATCAACACAAACAAAAAATAAGGCGATCCGTTATCTTTTTTTCGTGATATTACACCTGAAATCGCAACAAATTGCCAAAAAATTGTGTGTTTTTTTGAAAACCGAAAGTCGGTCAACTTTGAACGGTTATATCTTCTAAACTAAAAATGTGATATTACTACGAGTAGCATATTTGAAATCGTTGAGAAGTTTCCTATAACATGGGTTTATTCAAAACTTCGTCAGCGCACATGAAAATTTTGATTTTTGCAACCTAGTTTGCTCTACGGGCGCCACTGTGCGCCATTTGAAATGAAAATGCTTTTGGCAAAAAGATATATAATAGCAGTTCTACTGTACGGTTGTGAAATTTTTGCATATTGCGACACTATTGCCTCGAGGTCACATCTAATAATATAACCAGATACGTTTTCAAGAGGGGTAGACGAGAAAGTATATCATCATATTCATACCAGTTATATGATATAAGTTTTAAAGATTTATTAATATATAAAAGTTTTTTAATGAATATCTTTTTAACAAAATTATTTTTGCACAACCGCCTCGTGTAAGAAACTTGAGATCACAAAAATATAAATATCTAATGTCTACAAGACAATTTTGGAACTACACATCGCGTCTTTGGAACAATTTGCCATCATGTATCCAAGTACAAAGCAACGCACTACTGTTCAAAAAGGAACTTAAAAATTTTTTTTGAATTTATGTTAAATATCAACTTTATTATGTTTATTATAATGTTATTTTTATGATTAATTTACTTTATTTTTAATAATCTCAAAATTTACAGTAACTCAATGTTAATATTACAAATATTACTTGATATCACTGTAATTTATAAGATTTATTCTTGTTGTGATAGCAATTCAATAATACAATACAACAATACAATACAACAACTAGTTCCAAGAAGGTAGAAAAAGCGTTGAGCACAAAGAGCGCTAATGGCAAAAAAAAAACATTATCTGATTGACAAATGTGAGAGATATTAGAGTTTTTCAAGGACACTGAAAATCTTCGACTGAACTATTGCTTTTTTAAAAGAATCAGACAACACCATTTTAATAGATTATTTCCAAAAAAAAAAGCGCAATTCCTTTTAAAAAATAGAGTCGCAGCAAAGGAGTTAAAAACGTCTAAAAATGCAATGTAAAATGGGTGCTGGCATTTATGGAGATCGTCGCATTACTATCTCAAAAACAATTGGTTTTGGGTGACGATACTCGGATATATGCCGACAACCTCAAAACAACCAACCAGTCAAGTGAATAGCTTACAAAAGTTTAAGTAATATCGGCAAGATCACGCCAAACTCGTTCAAAACACAAGCTAATGTTAACAGTTTTCTATGATTAGGTTAGGGTGGTACACTAAGGATTCCGTCGATTTGTCCAAACTGCTAAAAAGGAATGTTGTTTGAGTATTATGCGTCTGCTGTGAGAAGGAATTCGGAAAAACAGGCCATAATTATTAGAAGACAACTATTGGCTTTCAATACCACCATAATACACATTGTCACAGGGTTCTTGGTAAGCATTTTAAAACAAATTTCAACTCACAACCAGCTGATTAAGCACAGTGTGTCTTATGGCCATAAACTGAAAACAACACTCTACGGACAGCATCTTAAAAGTATAAGAACTATATCAAGAATCTGAAAACCGTTGGCATTAGTGTTTTGTAATTGTCGGTAACTGTGATGGCGATGAAGTTTATACTTTCATCTGAACACAGCAGGAGCTACCGAAATTCCAAACTAATCCAGCCATGTTTGTTTAAGAATTTTTATATGCTAATGATGGGATTTCAATAATTTATTTATTTAAGTCTGTGGATTTAATCCTTTCAGACTATTTTGAATGATACAAATATCATATGAAATTACAAAAATAAACACAATTCACTAGTAAAAATATATTTATATTTAATGACATTTATATTTTAAAGAATAACACAGTGCAACACGAAAAAATATAACCATATACGAACACCACTACGTGATAAAAGATCAAAAAAAAGACCCGTGTATCCCAGTTTTGACCCAAGTCATGCACTTTTTTTATGGGCCCCCAAAGATTTGGGGCCTCGGTGTCATTTTTACACAAAAAGCTTACAATAATTCATACTATCTTTGCCTCCACTCAACCATGCCATGAGATTGTTATAACATTGACGATACACTGTATTAGGTGTGTAATTTTCACCGGCTTCGTCTAAAAACAACTTATATGCTCTATTGAAATCACTAGTTAAACGATTCTTTTCCTTTCGAAATCTTGTATAACTTTTTTTCCTATAACCATATACGAACACCAATACGTGATAAAAGATCAAAAAAGACCCGTGTATCCCAGTTTTGACCCAAGTCATGCACTTTTTTTATGGGCCCCCAAAGATTTGGGTCCTCGGTGTTATTTCTACAAAAAAAAAGCTTACAATACTTCATACTATCTTTGCCTCCACTCAACCATACCATGAGATTGTTATAACATTGGCGACACACTGCATTAGGTGTGTGATATTCACCGGTCAAGTCGACTTCGTCTAAAAACAACTTATATGCTCTATTGAAATCACTAGTTAAACGATTCTTTTCCTTTTGAAATCTCGTAGAACTTTTTTTCTGATTTGATGACCGCAAACGTAGCAAAATAAATCAATTTTTTCACATTGCATATTCAATTGTAGCACCTTCTTTATTACTTTCACCGCTGAGCTCTCGTTGACGACGCGCTGTGTAATGCCTCGATGTGAGCGTCACGTCGCTTTTATATTGTGTACTGCGTCCGTTGATACGTGTGCTGAGCTTACTGCCTGCTGCGGTCGATATGTGATCGCGTGAGTTGTTTATTGAGGTCTTAGGTACACTTTTGTAGTTGTTGTTTCCTTGAGTTTTGAACGGCTTGCTACCTATGGGCATGAACAGATGAAAAAAGGTAAAAAGAATGGAATTTTTTAAAGTTTTTTGCGATTTTGATCTTGAAGATGAAGTTTTTTTTTTATTTTATATATTAACAGTTTTTGTTTTCTATGACAAGAGCTACAACTTTTCCTCAGAGCCTAAATCAAAATTCCGAACAGTTTGCAAGATATGAGCCTGTGAAAATTTTGGGGGCCCATAAAAAAAGTACATGTCTTGGGCCAAAACTGGGAGACATGGGTTTTATTTTTTATCTTTTGTCACGTAGTGGTGTCCTGTAATATACGATTAATGGTCAAAAGTCTGTTAATGGTTTTCCTGCATTCTGCTTTTGTTAGATATTGTTTTAAGTTTTATCGTCGCCTGTACATTTCACATAATGTTAACTTTTTTTTTTATCTCAAGCAATTAAAACTTCAGTAGCTCCACCATCAAAATGGTTTGTGTCCCCGCTAATTTATATGAAACTCTTATACTTACATATTGGATTGTTATATTAGTATAAAGTATTAAATATTTTATTATGCATTTGGTCATAGTATCTAAGAAAGAAAAATAAAAATAGCGATAAAAGTAGAGAAAATATTTGCAATATCCATTCCATCAGTTTTACTTAAGAAATTATTTATTTTTTTTTTTTTTTGGGTGCTGTGTTTAATAAACACAGTTAATCACGACGCATATGAACGCATTGCAACGCAGAAAGTAACATCCGATTTAGTCGATAATTTATCGAAAATCTTCGAGCTTTATTTCCTTAGAATGTCATATTATAGGCTGCGTACTTTTTAGAATTTCTTTTCGAACCGACTCTGAACGCGTGAAGACCTTTCGCCGAAAAATTGGTTCCTGCTATATTTCAACAGGAAATTTAATAATTGCTAACAACAAAAGCAAGTTCAACGGCGTATCCAATTCATGAGTATCTTCCATATTCTGCATTATCATTGGATGAATTGCCATCCTCGAATTCAAAGTTGACAACAACGTCAATAGGGGTCTGTCTTCACGAGCCACCACTGTGTAGTTTTTTCCACGCCAATCAAATATCAAAAAAAGCCTCTCTACAACAGTATTTTTTTACACCACACTGACCTACTGAACAATCATCAAAAACCAAAGTGGAATTTATACACGAAACAATAAGGCTGATTATACTCATCAGTATTTGTATAATAAACCTCATGTCAAGAACTATAGTATAATGGAAAAAAAAATAGTGGAATAAACAATTTATTACTTAGTAATCCCAAGTTAAGTCTCCCAAAAATCTTGGACATCCGATAACGTATGTTAAATCGCCTTTTAAATAGGGGTAAATTTCCGAAAGACAAAATTTTACAAGTTACAAATTCAAGTGTGTGTCCCGTCATTTACTGGCCAAAGTCACCTAGATCGTCTACCATATTTTTCTCTACCATACCGGAATATTAGGATTATATGCTGGAATTAACAGTGGAAACCTGGAATTAATTTAGAAAGGTCTATAAAGGAACAAATCTTCTCGTACATCACCTTCATGGACTTTTAGTCGACACCACGTTAAATAATAAACCCCAGTTGTAACTAAAATACATATGTAATTTCTACACTTAAATGTGAATATCATAGTGTTTAAATATTTCTTTAGTTAGTTGATGTGGAAAAAGTCTTAAACATTATGAAATCATTATCATATAAAATTAAATTCCTACAGTACTATGATATTGACATTTAGGTTCTTATATCTCAACCATTGACTCATTATAATTTTTTTTCTAGTAAATTATTTAGTAATATTCGTTAAGTTATATGGAATTCCCCATATCTTACATGCAAAACCAATAATTACATTAACACTCTTTTACATCATCATCGCAGCAGCAATTTGAAGAGGCCTCATCAAACCGCAGTTGCAGATATTGGTGAGTCAATAAATACATCTTTATTTTTTTTTTTTCATTTTGCATGTCTTATTTAGCTTTAATAATTTGTTTTTTTTTTTAATTTGCTGAAGCAACAACTAAACAATGCCTAAGTGCGACGAGCCAACCAATCTTTAATTTGTTGTTTTATATTTTTTTTTTTTTTTACAATAACATTATTTCGTTTTGTGACTCTTTTAAACACTCGTCAGTTCACTCTCCGATCAATTAATACCGGTATTTTAGTTTTTGCTTCACTTAAACATCATTATGGTTTATCTTTAACCATTTATTGGATTGTTCCAAAGTAATAATACTCCTATTGAATACTATAGTTAAGTAATTTTTTTTTGATAGTTTGTTTAAACTTATTATTAGGGGTATTCCCATACTATTAAGAGGTTTATCCTATATTCATAACGTCTAACCTTTTTACGTCCTATATTTTAATAATGCGACTCCCATTAATTTTAAGAAACAGGAATTGTTGAGTATTAAACTAAAAAAAAAATAAAATTTTAAACGTAAATAGATATTTCTTATAATAATTTAAATAAACAAATGAATTTTATATTGGAACTGTAAATCAATTCAGTTTTCTTACGAGATGTGATAGAAATGGTGTAAGTTTTATTAAGTTAGGATAAACAATGGATGGCTAAAGATCAATGGTAGGGAGGGTCAAGAGATGTTTATCTTCAATTCCATCTGGAGATATCCAAAAATATAAGCTTTCATTTTTGGTTACGGTTGATGGCTTGAATTACCGCGGAACTTGTAATCTAAATATGGGGTAAATATCATCGAATAGTTTTACTATTCAACATATAAATCCTCTCCTGTTTTAATGGTTTTTATGTGATTGAGGGAGTCTATATAATAATTTTATGTATGAACGTTTTCATTTCGGTAAAAAAGATTTGAGGGGCAAAAACCCCCCCAACCGACTGAATGCTAGTGGTTATCAATGCCTCCCGCACGTTCTCTCGATTTTTTTTTTTTATCACACCATTTCACCGAATTTAACAACAATAAATAAATAAATAATATTAATTGTTCATTACAGTCCGTATATGGTTATATTTCCGTGACTTCAAAAATTACACACAATGTAATCAATAATTTGACATAAATCATTAAAATTGCTACATATTCTCCACAATGATCAGAGTTAGTATAATTTTTACGAAAAAATTAAATACAAAGTGGTTGATAGTGGCGAATCATTCGCTGAGGTATATTGAATGTTATTTAATTAAAATAAATTCAGAACAAACAGATAGATAGGGTTTCTAAACGCATGGTATAGGGTATCATATAGACGGTTTGGACTAACTATAATTTTCTTACTTGTTTTTCTTGTAGCTACAAACTGAAATCCTATTTTTTTTTTAAATCTACAAAACTAATTTCAAGTCTTACTGATTTAATAAATTGTGGCCCATTAAAAGTGGAAAATGACCCAATTTTTAACCTTTTAAAAAAAAAATATGAAAAATATTTCCACACATTCTTTCTAAACAAAAAAGTATTTGCTATATACCAAAGTACCTGACGTTGAAAGTTCCATCATAAAAGTTTTACTTTTGAAAGATTTAATGAAACAAATAAGAACTTGAATCGTAAAGAATTTTAATTTTTCCACTTTTCGCAAAAACAGCAATAATTTGCTAATATTGACAGCTCACTGCAAAAAAAGTGGACAACCTAGTTAAATGACTTCGACAACTGGTAATGCATAATTTTATCTACTTCTACCAGATGGCAAATTTTACCAGATGGCAGATTCCACTTGACACAACTTTTTTTTTGTGATTAAGACATTGCGAAAACATGTTAATTATCTATATATATAAAATTCATTTTCTGTTTGTTTGTTTGTTTGACCGCTATAAAAATTTGTAGTTTTCAACGGATTTCTCTGAAATTTGGCACACAGGATCTATACCCCAGAGACTGCCTATTTTTACGCCCACATTTTTTTAAATTTTTTACGGCTTTCACTCGAATGCACTGAACATTATTCTCATATCCCAGGCAAGGTCATCATATATTTTTATTGGCCACGCCCACTTTTTTTAATTTCTATATACGTTTTTAGTGTTTGTTAACATATTTTAATTTTTCAATGGACTTCCCTAAAACTTGGTGCACAAATCTCTTTACTTACTAATCTTGAGTTTACACCATTATGAAATAAATATTGTTAATCAACCTATTACAAATATTCCCCTCTTGCCTCTTTTAATATATGAGTTGTAGCACCCCAAAATTAGTGCAGATTTATTTCGCGAATGAACAGATACAGGTTGACTACCATTGTAGGATTACTCCGATGAGTTTAATTCATACAAATATTTCCATCTCGCCTTTTTAGCGACATTGGAAGACAAAATGGTGGAAAATAACTATTTTCAATTGTGACTTGCACATAAAAGCGTAGCATATAGGTAGTACTACCTCAAATGCAAAAACGCTTAGAATAAACAGAAATCTAGAGAACCCGATCAGATCCAAATTCGAATCGAGTCTCAACGAGTTAGACAATCTGAGTCGAGAAACGCTGAAACGTCTGAGCAAACTCATTAACGTCTTGAAGCCCAAAAATCAAGACAAGCTTTATTAAGAAAGGCGGAAATGCCTCAATCAACTCAAGTGCGTCTAGAAATCCAGTGGACAATCTCCTACGTTAGCAGGTATCAACTTAGAATCCCCATGTTTTTCTCATAGACAATTATATGTCGCCTGGTTCAAAGTTGGGAGCCACCACAATCTTTTCATATATGCACAAGAAGGAAAAACCAGAAATGTTGTATATCCCAAGGCTCTAGTATAACTAAAATTCGTAACTTTTAGACATCATACACTCAAGATAATCCATCCATAAACAAATTTAGTTGTAATAGTAAAAAGGCGCTGAGTACTTAGTCCCCAATGAACAAATTCCCAAAAAAAAAAAAAAAATAAACTTATTCTCCTAAAAATTGGGGAATAACTTCATGGTAAGCAAATCCCTAAATGAAATGAATAAATTCCCCATACTGCTCTCAATATCTGTCCTACAGGAGACGTACTTAAAATCTGTATTCTTTTCAATAGCATTATTTCGGTGCGCGGAAGCGGCGCGCGGACGCAACGCGACGCGCTTACGAAACACAGCTTAGCTAAAACATCCGAATGATGTGAAAAATATATTTTGGCGATTAAAATAAGTTGACGACAACGGCAAGGCAGCACGGGTGTAGCTGCCAAACATGCGGATGCGGACGCGACTCGCTCGCGGAACACAGCCCAGTGAAAACTCTTATGATAAATGTTTGCTACGTATGTGCAATAATTACTATACAATTTCTATAATTACTTAAGTGGTTCCGCAGCTTATTTTTGAAGCACTATTGCTGTAGCGTCTTATAAAAAGATTTCTAAATTAAAAAATCAAATAATTTTAAATTTAAATAAAAAATGAATTTACTCCCCATTACTCATATTGAAAAAATTCTCCAATCCCATACAAATTTTTGGAGAGAAAGTTCACCTTTTTGTGGAATTTGTTCATTAGGCACTAAGGACCCAGCACCTGCTAAGCGTAGTGAACCATTTTTCAAGTCAAAGGCCTTTGAATCCCAGGCAAGCCAGATTTAGTACGTATTATATAATTTGAGGTATATTTTTGGCGACGTAAATTTTAAACTATTTCACAATTTATCTGTAAAGGGCCCTAGTACATTTCTTGATGCCCTCTTATTATTTCCATAAAAAGCAACACCTTTCACTATAAATGTTCGTTTGATAATAGAGCAAACTAATTACCATTATTTTAAACTTGATTTTTTTTTATTTTCCATATTTTGCTGTTTCCTCTCATTCAAGGTAGGGTAACAACAATTTTCCAAACAACTTTACATAAACTTTTTTTTTTTTTTTTTTTATAAAATAATGCTGTATTCTCATCTACTTTATGTTAGTACATACTCATGCAATAAATAGAAAACAGGAACTTTAACTTTTGATAGAAATCCGAAATTAAGTACGAAATTTGAAGTTGGTCAAAGACGACCGTGAAACAACTTACACCATTTTAGTATTGGCAGACTATTTATTATTGAAAGTAGTTCATTTCTAAGTCAATAGAGTAATTGATTTCGTGTCGGTGTAAATTAATATTAACTATCATGGAATCATTCTTTCTCTCACAAAACGTTTGTTTAGCAAATTTCAACTTATATCTATATTCATACTATATAAAACATTCACCGACGTCCAATCAAATCATTTGGTCCAGTAAATTATTTTTAACCGCTGTAATATAACTTGTTACGTGTGTCAAATTTTTGAAAGTAACAAATTAAATGCAATATTTCAATTGAGCTTTTCACTAATAATAATAAACTTGAAGGCCAGGTTTACATTATATATTCTATGTTTCTAATTTTTGTTATTAACACGAGCTCAAACTAATATTATCCCAACTTATTAGGGTACATCAAAAGCAGAAAGTTGGCAACTATAGCACAATAGTCCCTAAGAGTTAAGAGTTAAAAATGAATAAAAATGCAAAGTAAAGGGTTTGGTGGCATTTAAATGTATGCATAAAAATTAAATTAAAACACCATAAATGCAAACTTTGCAGAAAGTTAAAACAAACAACAAACAAAACAAAAAAAAATACGAAATGTTAATCATAAAGAAGCAGGTGTAGATATGGCAACACATTTATGTAAGAGTAAATGTGAAGATAAGTGTATTCACAAATGAGTGAATTATGCATAAAAATAACAGGACCGACCAATTCTCATTAACCATCCACATAGATGAACACAAATTATAGGCTACAAAATGAAAATTATATGGAGTTTGCTTAAGATTTGCTACCAATTTCTTAATTTAACATCACAACCGACTTGTGGCATTAAGGCCTCAACAGCTGATATTTCAAAACTATTAATTTCATGCTTTATAACCCAAACCTAATCTGGCTCGCATACTCTGCAAAACATAAGAAGAAACTGAATGTGATTGATTTCAAATTTGTTATTTTCAACATGAACTGCTAAACCGACCGACAGTACATACTACACACGAACCGGATATCATACGTCTAAAACTGGTTACCAAATTGAATAAAACATAGTTGATGGATTTCTAATTCAAATTTGCGAAAGGATTACATTTTTTAAAAATTAAATTTAAATACTGCCATCCCCAGTATCAAAGGACAATCTTAAATATTTTAAGTATTTTTTTTTTTTTTTTTTTTTTTTGTGTAAACATCTACACGTGCGGGGGGTTAAAATCTATTTCACAATACAATCACAAAAACAGCTTAAGATGTAAGACGTAAGACGAAATCGGTGTGACTTATGATTCTATTTTTGAAAAATTTATGATATGTAATAACCTCTTCGTTGCTGTTTTCTGCATTATATTTCTTTACTTTTTATAAACATTTATAACTAATTTCCTCAACCATTTAAAAGTATTATTAACGTTATAGTTTATTACATATAAGTAACACAATTATCACTGCATTTAATATTAATGCTAATCAAATATAAATAAAAATCAAAAATAAGCGAATGACAGTAAAAAGGAAGTGTTTGGATACAAAAAGAAGGAGTGAATATGAGGGAGTGAATAGCATTATCCAAACATTTTAAAAAATGATAAATGAAATATAATAAAAATAAAAAATAAAGACAATATATGGAAGATGAATATTGAAAAATAAAAAATGAAAAATGAAAAGTGAAAAATGAAAAATAAAAAATAAGCAAGTAAGGAAATTATAGTCGGTCTACCCTATACCATGCGTTTAGAGACCCTATATCATAGGCCCAACTAACTGGACATAGAAAATAAGCATAAACCAAATTTGAGTGGGATTTTTATTAATTTTTTTGGCTGCAGATATGAAAAAGTTCATATCGGATGCTATATCTATATGGGGACTACGCCCAAAATTGGACCGATCCTGACCATGATAGATTTTAGTGAAGATCGGGAAGCAGCTCTATATGGGGCCTATAACTAAGAGTTGTCCCCAAGGGATAATTTTTGGACTACTCATTAATGGATGTAATAAACGCGTACAAACTCAATTTGAGTAAGATCTATATGACAATTTGGATCTTATGGCAATTTATGTCGATTTCATAGGGGTCATTTGTATGGGGGCTAGATCTGAACATGGACCGATTCTCACCAATTTCAGTAGCGTTCATCCCATGGCCGACGAAAGCTTATATACCAAATTTCGTCAAGATATATTCATATTTGCGACCTGCAGTTTGATTACAAGGTTTGCATGGACACACAGACGGACGGACGGACGGACATCGTTAAATCGAATCAGATAGTTTCGATCAGTATAACAAAAGATGGGTCTAGGTCAGATAGTTTCGATCGGTATAATAAAAGATGGGTCTAGGTCAAATATTTTTGATAGTTACAAACAGCAGCACAAAGTCATTATACCCAAAACATAGTGGTATAGGGTATAATAAAAAATGAAAAATAAAAAATGAAAAATTAAAAATGAAAAATGAAAAATTAAATATAAAAAATTAAAAATAATATATGAAAAATGAAAAATGAAAAACTAAAAACTAAAAATAAAAAATGAAAACTAAAAAATAAAATATGAAAAATAAAAAATGGAAAACGAAATACTAAAAATTAAAAATATAAAACGGAAAATGAATAATGAAAAATTAAAAAAAAAGTGAAAAATGAAAAAGGAAAAATGAAAAACGAAAAATGAACAATGAAAAACTAAATATGACAAACGAAAAATGAAAAATAAAAAATTAAAAACGAAAAATTTAAAAATTAACCAGTTGAAAAATAAATATTTTTATATGCTTAAAAAATTTAAGTGTTTCAAAAATTTTCTTTACATCAGAATTACCATTAATACAGACAGATACTAATATGTATATAATTTGTATAAAAATCATAATTAGTTTTAAAGATTGTATATACTGTATATATCTTTTATGATTTTATGAAATATACTAGAGACCTCGATTATGGGACAGTGTATAGTAATGAGTTATATAAACTCTTGTTTTGTTTATTTCTAGTTCAACTATAATAGAAAATTTTGTTAAAATAAACGTTTAAAAAAAAATATTTTTATATTAGCAGATCCCCTGCAGTTCTTTACTATAAGTAGTACATAGATGACGCTTTCTGTTTAATTTTCAAAAAGTGCCATAAAGTGCCCTGCGATCGGACTCACATAATTTTTTTTTTCTGTCATATCGGAAAGAAAATCTGTTAATGATAAATTTCAAAACTTCAAGCTTAACTATACTTTGGAATGTTCAATAAACTCTTTCATAAACAAATTATGTTGCGAACTTAAAAGTTTTATTGGTACTTAACTAAGAAATCTGGAATGATGATACTTTGGTACATGTTACTACATATTTAAGTTCTCAAAACAATTTTCTTGCCATAGTTTTCAATAACAACTTGACTTGGTCAAGCCACGTAGATACACTTGTGGTTCAAACGTATATAAAGCTAAGATCGCTTTGGGTAACTCAGTATTTTACGCCGTTAAGAGTAAGACATCTGCTTGCAAAGGCATACTTAATTCCTGGTCTACTTTATGGCTGCGAACTTTTTGGCAACTGCGACTACGCCAGCAAGAACAAACTAAATATTTTGTACAACAATATTGTTAGATATGTTTATGGACTGAAGAAAATTGATAGCGTTTCGACTTTCTCAAAAGGTCTTTATGGAGTCTCATTCGATAACCTTATTAATATAATGGTTTTAATGTTTTTGCACAAAATTATTTACACTGAGAAACCCCTATATCTTTATGATCAAATACAGTTTGCTAGATCCAGAAGGGGCAAAAAACTTATTATCTCTATGCGTCGATGCCTTGTATCAGAATGGCAATTTTTCATAAACGCCACACGTCTTTGGAATGCAATTCCACACAATCAACAACTAGTTAACAACGCGATACATTTTAAGAAATTTTTGTTTAGTTACTTTGTTTAAATATGTTTAATTTTCATTTCTTTAAATTCATGAATTCTAATAATTTCTTATATTTATTTTACTTTATTTTAAATAAGTTATAAATTTTTTTTTTTATTGTATTTTAATTTTGTGGCGAATTTTTGAACGATGAAAATCCTGTACTTTAATTATAAGACATGTCTTGTTGTACAGGAAATTAATAAAGAAATAAAGAAATAAAGAATTTATTGCAAATTTCATCAAACAAAAATTAAAACATCGCCCAAAAAATACTTTTTCTTACACATGTAAATACATATACCACACGCAACGGGTTATATTGATCTGAAACGACTATAATTCTTTATAACATAAGCTTGGATACTTTTAAGAAGACTTCAAAGGATTATAATTTTAAAAATAAAAAATTATAGTCGGACTAGACCGACTATATGATACCCTATACCATGGTTTAGAGACCCTATCTCTTCGGTCCAAGTAATTCGATATAGGAAATAAACATAAACCAAATTTGAGTGGCATTGTTATTAATTTTTTTTGGCTGCATATATGAAAAAGTTCATATCGGATGTTTTTTTATATGGGGACAGCTTTATATGGGGACATTGACTAAAAATGCTCATACGGAACTACTGACTAGTGGATATAACAGACACACACACACCATATTTTATCAATATATATATACGTTTAATCCACATCTTGCGAAAATTTTAGTCGGCCTCATAGGGGTTATTTGTATGGGGGTTAGGTCTGAACATGCACCAATTTTTGGCAAATTCAGTAGCGTTCATGCTACGGGCGATAAAAGTTTATATACCAAATTATATGAAAATATATTCATTCCTAATCGGAACCTGTAGTTCTACACAAAGTTTACATGGACACACAGATGGACGGATTGACAAATGGATGGGTGGATAGACGGATGGACGGACGAAAGAACATTGCTAAGTCGACCCAGAAAGTGACACTGAGGTGATCGGAAAAACAAACGATTGATATTGTTGGTGTTGCAAACATTAGCACAAACTTATTATACTGTGACCACTTAGTGGAGTAGGGTAAAAGAAAAAATTTTAAAGTTTTAAGGGGAGTTTTTGACAACCTTTCGTGTTATGATGATAAAGTATAACATGGTATTAAAATTGACAGAATTCTCCATATTCATTTTGTACTGACCGCGACATTCATAAATATAAATGTAATTTTTTTTTAATGTAAATCTTTGAGACTTTGAAGCCCTTTATAAAGGAAACAAGATCACGGTGTGAATAATTGTAAGCAAAGTTTTGCTACTTTCAATATCTAGCTTCGATGTGTATTATTCAGTTTATGTATGATGGTTTAATTAGAATTCTTAAAAACTCTGTCCTTTTTTTTATTTTATTTGGTTTTTTGATTTTCAAGCCTCTTGTAACAACTCTACGATTTATACCATTGATTTTGGTTATAAATTGAACAATTTTCTTTCCTAATTTCTTTTCCAGCGGTCATTTTTTGTAGTAGTAGTAGTAATATTCATTTTATTTACATTAAAAATAATTTTACATGTTTTAAGATAATTACATTTGAAAAATACGAGAACATTATTGCAAATAAGAAAAGAGTATGATTTGACTATGTTATATAAAACGTCTGCCTATTAAATTAGGCTAATTACCCTTTGATTAAGCAAGGTTTTGAATTTACCAAAAGTGTAAGAAATTTATTTTATATAAATTTTAGTTAAATTATTGTAAGATGAGGTGTCTGTATTGCAACATTATCTTTTAAGTATTGAGCTACGTTTTCCCAATCTGTTGAGTTTTCCGTTTCACTAAACATAGCCTTCTCAAATGTGGATTTCCGAAACTTCCGTAACACCGGCCATACACATAAGTAATGTTCTATAGTCTCCATCACATTCATATCACACATTTAAGAAAGTTTTTCATCGTTTTACGCACCATAGGTGTTATAATTTCACTTAATTAGCACACATCTTGCTTTAAATATCCAGGCAATTTTGAATTCATATTATAGGTGAAGTGACTTTTACCTCTCGTATGGTCTAAATAACTGTAGATTTTCGAACATATTTATGGGTTTTGTGGTTTTGATGTAGACGTAGGCTATTTAAATGTTGATAATTTTGATTATCCACTGATATTCGCCAGGGTGTGTACTGAACCATGATGCATTGAGATTGATGGCAATGGCCTTTAACCCAAAAAAATCTTTTCGTATAAGTATATGCGTTATTTGAGATGATAATCTATTGGACTGGTATCGAAATGACGGTCTAGTTCTATATTGCAAATGAAGTTCTAAAATATAAAAATGATTATTCACGGCATAGTTTCAAGCAGAAGAGCGTAATTCGTATATTCGGGCAGCTTTAAAATTATTTTCATAAAATATCACTCTAATTTATATATTTCTTCAAAACGTCAGTAAGCGCTATAAAAAAAGCCTTTGAAGAAGAAAAGTACTGCTGCGCTTTCTTTATTGATAATTTTCAAGCTTTCGATAAGGTTGGAACGACAAAATAAAAACGTTGCTGCCCCCGTTCATAAACTAATGGAAAGCTATATAATTAATAGGAAATTCTAAATAAAGGAGAGCAACTTTACAAGCCTGCCTCAGGATATAAAAGCTGGTGTTCCACAGGGCAGTATTCTGGGTCCGCTCCTATACATCCTTTTTTATACAGCAGACATGCCAACTAATGAAAACACGTTTACTGCAGATGATACGGAAATTTTGAGTATTCATGAGGACCCCTCAACAGCATCTACACTTTTACAATGACATGTTTTTCAATTGGAGTACTGGTTACACAGGCGGAAAATAAGAATAAATGAACAAAAATATATACACGTTACTTGCACTCAAATCCGAATAAAAAATTACCAAATACGGCAACGTTCTGATTTTAAATATTTGGGACTTCATCTTAAACGCCGCCTTCTTGGAACAAACACTTAGAGTCAAAAGTAATACAAATAAAATTAAAATTAGTTTTATTTCAAAATAAGCTAATACGGCCTAAGATTTTTTAATGTAAATAAAACTGCATTTAAATTACGCTTCTTTCCGACATTTCGTCAATTCTTTGTTGGCTTTTTCAAGGAAATTACTAACATGAGTATTATTTATCACATTTAAAAATTAATTTAATTTACGTCCAACATAAACAACAAAAATTACATTGAACATATATTAATAACAAGTACTCAGCTTAAAATAATATCACAGTAAAGTTATTGTATTGCAACTTAAGTCTTGATTGCAAGTTATTGATATATAATTTAATCATGAAACCCATTTGGTGATACGGTATACAGTTATGAAGAACCTCTTCAGGTTCTAATATAAAGAAAATACAAAGATGCCAAAATAAGATACTAAAGCTGAATACCGGCACCCCATGGTATGTGAGAAACTCACAATTGCGTAGAGAATTACAGTACCCCTAAAGTCGAAATTATGAAAAAACTGTTCAAGCTAGTTGAGAAAAATAGAAACTCACCGAATCTCTTAGCACGTGACCTTCTCAACAATCGCATCCACCAACGCCGAAGAAGAAGAGAGACTGAAGATCTTATAATAAATACTTGGGATTATCTAAGCCAATGAATATTTATTTAATTTTTTGATTTTTGGTGTAGGCTTACTGGTCACCTTTATTAAAAAATTAAAACAACCAGCTAGCTTACATCAAAAATCAAAAAATAGAATACACAAAATAGAATATGTCCGCCAGTGTATTCTATGTCATTATGTTTGTGTGATCATCATAATTTCGTTTGATAATGATCATAGGCCCTTAAATTTTTACATTTGAAATTTAGTTGGCGATTCTCTTTATGTCGCATTTGTTTTCGACTGACCGCAGTCCTCCTTTGCATCTGCATTCTGCCTGTTGAAGTGAAACAGTTTATTCTTATTGGAAATAAACTGCTACACTTGTATAGAGGCAGAATGTAGGCAAAGGGTTGAGTTGAGTTATTGAAATCAGTTTGCTGGAGATAAAGACTGCGGTAAGTAGTCATTTGGTATTTGTTGGTTCTCTTTACTTTAGCTTATATTTTTTTAGAAGTAAACACTACATTAAATCAATAAATACTACATAAACATAGTTAAGTGTTATTAAAATGGAACAACATGTTGATTTTGATAACTTTTGCTACGTTTGCGGAAAACGTACTATTACAGACTCTCGTTGAAAAATCGGCGATGACTTTGCGGAATTATATAACCAATACTTTAAACAGGTAGTTTTTCGTAATGTGGAGTGGGCCCCGTCTGTCGTTTGTCGCTTGTCTATATTAAATAGATGGAAAAAAGGTAAGATTGGTTCTATGCCATTTGGTGTTCCAATGATTAGGTCGGATCCACAAGTTCATAATTCAGATGAGTGCTATGCGCGCTTAAATTTTGTTTCTGAAACAAATAGAAACAAATTACGTACATTTCAATATACAGAAACAAAATATACGCAATTACCGTTGCCGCACTCGGAAAATATTCCAATTCCCAGAAGACCAAGCATAACAGAGGAATGTACGTCACTAACAATACAAACTGAAGGAGAGTCATTAGTATCACAATACCAACCATCAAACGTCACTAACAACTGCAATCATTTAGAAATTACACAAAACCGTTTGGACATTATGGTACGTCGCCTTAAACTATCTCAGCGGCAGTCAATTCTTTTAGCTAAAGAACTGAAACAAGCTAATATTCTAGCGCCTGATGTTAAGGTATATGGATCAATCGGTCGTCATCGTCATTTTACAAATTTTTTTAAATCAATTGATAACAACTCGTTGGCATTTTGCATTGACATTCGCGGTTTAATTTTAACAATGCATCATGAATATAAACCCGAAGATTGGCGATTGTTCATCGACTCATCAAAAAGCACTTTAAAGGCAGTTCTTCTTCACATGACAAATACCAAAAATTCAGTTCCGATTGCACTAAGTAGCAACACAAAAGAGACTTATTTATCTTTGGAAAAAAATCCCCGATGCAGTGAAATACAACGATCATAATTGGAAAATTTGTGCTGACTTAAAAGTGATAGCTCTTTTAAGAGGTATGCAAACGGGTTACACTAAAAATATGTGCTTCATGTGTTTATGGGATACCCGACATAGAGGTGATCAGTACGAAAAGCAGGACTGGCCTCAACGTGAAACAGCTAAATTACGAGTGAATAACATTGTTTAAAATCCACTTGTATCAATTGATAAAGTATTGTTACCCCCGATACATATCAAACTAGGGATTGTGGAAAACTTCATTAAGGTGCTTAATCCGACTGAAAAAGCGTTTAACGAGCTAAGTCGCATTTTTTCAATATTAAGTAATATGAAAATTAAAGAAGGTTTGTGTTAGATTATTCCATACTAATATATTAGAAATTTTAATTTATTTTGCGTTTTTTAAAGGAATCCGTCGCTTGATGAAGGACAAGTTACTTAAAGATGCACTTAGTATTGAAGAGCTTGAGGCGTGGAACTCTGTAAAAGGGGTTATTGACAATGTTTTAGGTGTTAATCGAGCTGATGATTGACGTATTTATATAGAAAAAATGATTTCCGCTTTTCACCGTATTAATGTAAAAATGTCTCTTAAAGACCATTTTTTGCATTCTCAAGTCAACAAGTTTGCTGAACAATCACCAGCTGAGTCCGATGAGCATGGGGAGAGATTCCATCAAGTGACGGCTAGACTTGAACACTGGTACAGTGGTAAAAAGTTGGATTCTCTGTTAGGTGATAGTTGCTGGAACTTACAAGAAGAAATGCTTGAAAATGATGAATAAGTAATGAATAAAAAAAAAAAATCCGGAAAAAAATTTTTCCGCGAAAACAATTGACAGAAAATGTATTTAACAAAGTTGGATTGATTAAAATTCAAAAATGATCTCAAAAATATAAAAAATATAGCTTTTTGGTACATTATTATTGAAATTTTAAATCGCGAATATCGCGAATATGAGCGCTAACTTTGAAAAACCGCTATCACCATTGAATTCAGCGTACGCGAATTAGCTTTACCAGTAGGGTGCCTAGCTTGTTACGAAAAAAAAATGTCAAATTCGAGCACAGTGTTACTGTTAGTTCACGATATAGAGATCAAATAAATAAATGCATGAGAAAAAAAATGTCCAAAGCCCCATACCTGCGATGCATACGCTTGTATTGATCTGTAAGTTACTAGAAAAAGTTTTAAGTTTTGTGCGAGCTGGATATGTTCATTAGAAAGAACGGTTTTTGCAGGTGGAATATATTCCGGTTGTGGCTTGTGTTTTTCTTTTTTCAATATGTTTTGTAAATTTCATTTTGAATGTACGTATTACTCCAAGATAGGTACACTCGTTGGTTATGTTTATATAGTTTCCCCTAAATGTCCATTTTTCTGCGATTTTAGTCTGCCACCATTTCCAAATACCAATATCCCTGACTTATTAAGATTCACTTCAAGATTCCATAAATCACATAACATTCCAAGTTAAGCATCATTTTCTGAAGAGTATCTACATCATCTGCTAAAATGACGATGTTATCAGCGTATATTAGCAGTCTAATATTAATATTATTCAAATTCAAACTGTCATGTAAATCATTTATATAAAAGAAAGTAGGAGTGTAAATAACAAGCATACTTGTTCAACCCCCGAATTCGTTCGAAAATACTCAGACAAGTCTTCACCATTTCACACCGTAGATTTTGTATCCACATAAATAGCTTCGATTATTTTAACAAATTTATATGAAATTCTAATTGAGTATAATTTATATATTAACGATTCTTGCGCTATCTTATAAAATACTGCTTTTAATTCGACAAAGAATGCAAATACTTTTTTTCTTTTCAGCTACCTTTATGCTGACGATCCCTGCCACGTTGTATATGTTATCAATTGTAGAATATTAGTTTCTGAATCCAGCCTAATACTCTGCAAATACATCATCCCTTTCAACCCATTGATATAATCTTTTATTTAAATGCCCATCATTATTTTTGCCATACAATTAATGAAGGATACCCCTCTGTAATTTTTTGGCATGCAAGGGTCGCCTTTTTTAAATTTTGGAAATACAACAGTTTTGCAAAACTTGTCATCTATATAATCCTTATACATTTTGTTGTATGATTTTACTAAATTGTTTTGAAGTTATTCAGTGGCATTAATAATAATCTCATACGGTTTTCCATCTTCTCCAGGGGCTTTACTACGTTTGCTGTTTAAATTCATCTAGAGTAACAGTCTGATCGGGTGTTTCATCTTTAACATTGGTGCATAGAGAAACTCTTGTGATATTTGAGGAGGATTCAGCAATATTTTAAAGTATTCTTTAAATTCTGTAGTAGAGTTGTTGGTCCCAACTTGATAATTCTGCCCTCGCAATTACCTCGCAAAATTCGAACATTTTGTTTAATGTCATTTTTAAAAATTAATTTACTCGCCAGCTGCTTATTATTTTTATTATTATTATTTAGATATTTATTATAATTAAAATTACAATAAATCTTAAGCTAAAGCACTAGCAACTTAGGCTATCGGCTTATGATTATAAAAAAATGGTATTTTGATAAGTTTAAATTACTTAAAAGTATGGCAAATTTCTTTTTGTAAATGAAGGTATTGTAAGAATTCATATATTTTATCTATATTATCCGTTGAGGCATTTTATCCGTTGGGGCATTTTAGTAGGTCTATGATATTGGCTGTTTTGCATATTCTTAAACGGATGATGTGAAGGTTCTGGCATTCCGATAAAAGGTGAGTTATGGTTAAAGTTGCACTATTACAGTAAGAGCATAGTGGTGGAGGTTCTTTAGAGACAAATATTGGTGCGTAAGTCTGGTACGTGTCAAGCGAAGCCTTGTAAAACATTTGCTTTTGTAGAAGTTGGTTAAGATTGGGAGGATAGTTGATTCTTTGCCGGGGTTAATGGAATGGTAAATATGGTTGTATCTGCTCCATTTTTGGTGAGTGGAGATATTTAGGTTTGATAATGTACACTTAGAGATGAAATTTTTTGTTGGGGGTATGTAAAGATATGTTCACTGTTTATGGGTAGCTTTTGCTGCTGAGTCTGCAGCTTCGTTGCCCATAATTCCAATGTGACATAGTATCCATAGTATTTTTGCTTTCCTCTTAAGTTCGATTAGTAACTGTTGGATGGAGATAATTATTTCATTTCTGTTTCGAGGATTAAGAGAAGCATCAAAGACAGAACGGCTATCAGTGCAGATCACGTATTTATTTGATGTTGACTTTGACAATTTCAGTGCTTCTAGAATTGCTTTGGCTTCCGCCTCAAATATGTTGGCATTTGGTCATTGGTCACTGTCATTGCTCACGGCAAATCCTACGGAATTTGTTATTTTTGATCCATCTATGAAGAGGAATTTCCAGTTATCATTTTTGTACGTAGAGATCACTTCCATGTATAGCGATTTAAAAATATTCGGTGATTTGTTATTTTTATTAAAACTTTAAAGATTTTTTAGGAAGATAGTTTCATCTAAGTGCCAGGGTGGGTGGTTTGTATTTCTGTATGTTAAATTTATTTGCTAATTTAACCATATGGGCTAGAGTAGATGGATATTTAAGCTCATTTTTTCCTTTATTTAGTAACGACGTATGTTTGTGTAGCAGTGACGATTTGGTGAAAAAAACTTTGTGAATTAATCGTAGTTTTAATTTGTTTGCGTGAATGCGAAGATGTTCAAATCATGCTTCAGCTTGTACATTTTGAATAGGCATCGTTCTAAATTCTCTTCGACTTACTCTAATGGCGGCGTTAAGAATATTTTCGCAGCCTTTCTGTATATTCTGAGGCCGTAGTCGATCTTCCCCATGATGGTTGATTTTACTAATCTAATGCCGTTTTCTTTTCTGGCAAAAAATGTTGCCCTTATTTTGCCCTTTTTTGAAAAGTGTATTTTTTTATATATTCTGAATTAAAAGCAACCTTATCTTATACACCAATCGAAAGGTCTCAAAGTCGAGCCCTCGTAAACCACAAAAACTTCCAGTCATTGACTTCTTTCACGTCATAGTGTGAGAATATTTCCCCATTGTTCCCCTTTTTTGAATATTTTCACCATATGACTTCCAAGAGGATAATAATCAAATTTTTTTGCATTTATGAACAGAGCACTTTGAGATCTGTCGATTGATATATAATATAAGGTTGCTCTTAATTCAGAATATATAAAAAAATACACTTTTCAAAAAAAAGGGCAATAAAGGGCGACATTTTTGGTCAGAAAAGAAAACGGCATAAGTAAACTGTTAGTATGCATACAACTCTTAGGTGATGACAGACACTTTATTATATTTAATCTATTGGTAAATTTTTTTCAAAATATTTGCAATGGTTTTTAAAACTATATTTACTGTCAATATTTAAGCCTAAAATTTTACAGTTATCTACATTTTTAATATGAATGTTATTAAAAATTAAGTCAATATTACTACAGTAGCATTTTTTACAGATATGCAGGTGACTCGTTTTTTCAAACGACAACTCTGCACCTGAGGTTTTGGACCAGTTATCAAAAGCCCGTAAAGTGTGTGAGAATTCGTGCTTAATTTTCCCTTTTGATTGATTTTTTGCTATGACATAAAGGTCGTCAGCATAAACACAGTGATCAACCTTTTTATTACTGCTTATAATACAACTCAAGTCGTCGAAAGCAATAACAAAAAGGGTTACCGACAGTGGAGATACCATTGTGTAATGAGAATATATTGGAATATGTATTATTAACCCGAACAATAAATTTTCTATTGTAAAAAGGAGTTTCCCTACGGGCTAATTATGGTCAAATTTGGTGTAAATAAAAAGATCAATTTATTTTCATTTTTCACCCAACTTTTTTCAGACTTCTTCAGCAGTGTATAATTTTATTTAAATTCTGGCTACAAAATAAAATAGATATAAAACAAATTTTGAAAATATTTTTAATTTAATTTTCTGTTTGTTAAAAAGGTTTTAATAAAATTAAATCTTTTAGGACCTATGGGCCAATTAGCGAGCTTTTTTAAGTACAATGTGTACACCAATTCTGTCAAAAGCTTTATTAAAATCGGTTGCCAAAATTGAGGTGTGTTTTTAGTTTGAGCGGTTATTGCATATTATATGGTCTAGGTACAAAAGGGCATCTGTTGTACTCAGACCTGATTGAAAACCAATTTGATTTTTTGATAAAAGTATATGCCTTTTAATGAACCACATTAGTCGCCTTGAAATCATTTTCTCTAGAAGTTTTGTGGTACAAGGGAGAAGAGATATTGGACGATAGGAGTCAATATTGTTTATTGGTTTATCATTTTTATAAATGGCAACTATTGATGCAGTTTTAAAAAACTGTGGAATTGTATCTAGGTTGAATATTAGGTTAAATAATTTTAAAATACGCGTTTCTAACGAAATTGGTACATGTTGGAGCATTTATTTTATTTATTTTATCGAAACCTGGAGTTTTACTTTTAGATGTGTTTAATCTGTATGCTAATTCTGCCATAGTAAATGGTTGCTCCAACTCTTTGGATTTAGTAGAGCAGGTTTTAACTTCAAGAGATAATAATGTAACTGATTTTTCTTTTTGAAAACTTTGTGAAAAGTTGGTGTTTTTTGAATTATCGGACCAGTATTACCCAAATGATTGCAATAAATCATGGGTATTTGTGATAGATTTTCCATTTAAGGAAATAGATTTTATAGTATGTGGGCTATAGTTTCCAGTTATTTTCCGAATATTTTGCCACAATATATTGGAAGGAGTGGAAGGATTAAGATTTTCAGTGAAGAAATCAAATGCCTTATTTTTTGCTAGTTTTTTGCTCTATTAAAAATGGCATTGTTTTTCTTATAAAATATGATATTTATTTATTTTTTGTTTCTCATTACTAAGTTTTTGCAGCTCATGTGTTGTAAAAATTTGTTGTAAAAATTTTGTGTATTTGTTTGAAGATGAGGGATTGTCTTCGGCACAATTTGCACAGTATGTTCCATACGTTGTGACGGTACGAGGGGGAGGCTGCAATTTACACAAGAAGG
This sequence comes from Cordilura impudica, assembly GCA_963682025.1. Classification (NCBI taxonomy): domain Eukaryota; kingdom Metazoa; phylum Arthropoda; class Insecta; order Diptera; family Scathophagidae; genus Cordilura; species Cordilura impudica. The sequence goes on from OY821520.1 coordinate 91,229,765, forward strand.
AGACCCTTTACAACGTTTTATAGTGTGTCCTAATAATTGGCAATTTTTGAACCTCATAGGGGAAATACTTTTACTTTGTACCAAGAAAGACTAATGGATTGTGGGGGGTTGTATAAGTCGAAAGTTAATTAAATAACGCCGGAAGGTGATTTTTTTCCATCGATTGTTTCAAAATATTTAAAAATTTCTACTACGCCTTGGGATTTAAGTTCGCTAACGATTTTACTATCAGAGATATTTGAAAGGTAGGGAGCATATATAGTGTCATTTGTAAAATTAAGATGCTCGTGAAATTTACATATAATTTGGCATATATTGTACAAATTTGTTGCATCAATAAATTTTTTGGCTGTTAAATCATCCTTCACAAGCATTAGTAAATTTCCATCTCTTATTTGAGAAATAGAAATTATATCTTTGCTAATGAAGTGAAGAGCTCTGTGAATTGCAAAGCAAGAATACTCAGAGATCGGTTTTTTCATCAGCTCCGCTGACAACATCATATTTGGGATTCGTTTGTTTTTGCTAAATATATCTTTACTTTGATTACAAATAGTTCTATATTCGATCTGTTTATTTAAGTATATTTCTTTTTGTGGGCCTATACTTATTTAAACATTCCATAACACTGATTCTGGCATTATTGCATTCATAGTTTTACCATTTATTATCGAGTTCAAAAAATCTGAATTTCGATCTAATGCTTAGATTTAATTATGGTTGATAGGGCATTTATATTGAAGACGTTATTAAAGTTGTCTTACGATTGCAGTTTTTCGTTAAGTTTTTGTTGGTATAGCAACTTTTCGTTTTCATACCATCGAATTTTTTGCAATGAATTTATAGTTTTGGCAGAACTGCTGTAGTTTTTTAATGTGAAGGTTAAAATAATTGGAAGATGATCGGACCATTTTTGTTATTATTTGTTTTTCTATGGACATGGATATAGATAAAGTAAGCAATCGCATTTATAAACTTAATCAACAGTACTTCCATTTTTTTCCATTTGTCAAAAAATATTATTAGACGTTTGAATTGATGCATAACTATTAAAACAGTAACACACCAAATAGTTACCATTTAATAAAGATACAATTCAGGGAAGCCGTTTTAGAATTTTACGAGCACATCCAATTATGAAAATTAAAAATTAAAAAAAAAACAAATTGTAATAGAAATTGCTTAAAAAATTCGTTTAATCTTATGTTCATCTTACCCAAAAAAAAAACACAGTCGGTCACACAATGAATCCGGTAGTTGCTGGAAAATATGAAGAAAAAGAGGAAAACAACAACATTCTCAAACATTTCTGCATTATAAAATTATATACCTTTAACCGGAAGTTGTATAAAGTACAATCAGTTTAACGACAAGAATACACAGAGTGTAAAAAACTCAATATGTGTGTATTTGCCTGTCGTTGAGAATGTATGTTTGTGGTGTCTTGTTTTGTTTCTTGTTCACATTTAAGAAACACAATATTTTATTTTATTTTTCTTTTGAATATTGTATTAAAAAACATACTCGTATACTTTAACTGTACTCTGATGGCCATTGATGCCCGAAGAATGGTCGCATATACACACCAGCCCACACACTCAAAGTCACATACATTTGCAAATTCTCTTAAATTGTTAATTGAATTTGTGTACAAGTGTAGTATAAGCAATTTACCACAAACCATATTATCATCATTCATGCTTTACTTACTTACAAATGTATGTGTGTATTTTTGTTCATGTGTGCATGTGTGTGCGTGCATTAAACCATAACAAAGTAATATTGTTATAAGTCCATACATGTAAATAAATATATGAAGATGAAAGTCTTCGTGTGTAAAGTGTATTTTGTAGTTTGATTTTTTTTTTTTTTTCAATTTATGCCTGAGTGACATAAGGTTTGAAGGCAATTTTTAAGATTGATCGATTGATTACATTGAATATTCAAATCCAGTGAAACGGAAATTGAAGTATATAAATATTTTTATTTAAGAATATATAATTTAAAATAAAATTTCAATAATTTTTATTAAAATTTCTCCTCGGATAAGCTCTCTAAGAGCACACGATTAACACTATTCAAAAATTCACTCATATATGATCAAAGAAAAAAGAAAATTTGTTTATCTGAACCTGGCCTTATTAACTATAAAAACATTTGTTATTAAGCAGCTTGACTTAAAATACGTATATCTGTATTATGCTTATAAACGGAGGATGCCTAAACA